>CAUYUJ010016082.1:212500-296665 GCA_963575745.1 Prorocentrum cordatum | reverse complement strand
CCCTTCTCGAGCTTGCTCTCGATGAGGCCGTGCTCCTGGAACACCTTCTGGGCGTAGAGGTACCATTGACGTCCTGCATCTCGGGTACCGTAGATGGCGCCAGTCGCCATCACGATCTCACCGGGCAGTGTGCCTGGCGGCGGGTTCTTGGCTGGCATGCGTAGCAGTGGCAGCCTCTCGATGTTGCCCGACTGCAGGTAAGCCGCCATCGCGTCGTACGACGTGAGGTCCCAGCCAAGCTGGGCGGCGGCAGCAAGCGTGAGGTACAGCGCGTCCCTAGACCCGGTCGGCGCATCCGCGCGGATCTGGGACTTGTCCTCTTGACAGCCCTGGACGACAAGGCGGGCCTGCATGAGGTTGGCGGCCTTCTGCGTGAGCACCCAGCGGGTACCAACTGGTCGTATACCAGGGTGTCGCTGGAAGATCTCCTTCAGCTCCTTGGGCGGCAGCTTCTTGTAGGCCCCGAACTCGGTCCACTTGGACCACTCGACCTTCATGGCCGTGTCCATGAGCTTCTTGTCCTTGGCGGAGAGCTTGTCGTACTTGATCTCCTTAGCAGCGGCCTTTCCGGTGAGCATAACCTCCCGGAGTCGGATGGTCGAGTGCAAATCGTCGTCGTTGACCTCAAAGTAGTTGTCCAAGTAGAGGTCGGTCGTGAGTGTCTTTCGGCCTCTTGAAGCACTTGGGTAGGTCGTCTTTGAGACTCTCCAAGAATTCCTTGCGCTTGATGGCTTTGCTGCGATCGTCTGTCTGGTCGTGTCTGTCACGTTGAAGTGCGCGAGGTGCGTCCTCTTGTTGAGCTTGGCGCTGAGCCTTCAGGATGTTGTGGTCTGCGGGCAAAGGCTTCTCTGCGAACTTCCTCCTCCGCGGCCTTGCTCCAGTCGCGTAGCCCTTCGGATCCGGAGCTGTCGGCATCCGATGAATGTCCATCAGCTTCTGTGCGTCGAGCTCCTGGTGGTGGAAGTCGTACTCCATCGCGTTCTTCAGGCTGTTCGTCGTGTACTTCTGGTTGCACGGCGGGTTCTGGAGCTGGATCTTCAGCGCGATCTGGGTCTTCTTGGGCTTGTATTTGAGCATGAGCGGGGTCATGAGCATGAGCGGGGTCATGAGCGGGGTCAGCGGCAGCAGCTGAGTCAGAAACAGGCGCTGGCAGCCCGGGAAGGTCTCCTCCCGAAGGTGTTGGTGATGAACCGCTGCCTGAGGCGCTCCCACTTGTCGTATATTCTTCATCGCCTTGCCGTCGGCGAATCCACTCAAGGGTAGCATGAGCGCGGCGATTGTGTGGGGTATCTTCGATGTTGCCGAAGTTGTGCTGCTTGATAGCCGTCGGCGGAGGTGGTAGTGCTGGCGGAACGTTTTCCACTCGCGGGCGTTTCTTCGGCGTTTCGCCCGTGAGGTCGATGAATGTATCTCCATCTTCTCCTTGGTCTGATGGTGGTAATCCGCCTCCACCGCCGTCTCCTCCTTCACGTGGTGATCCTTCGTCCCCTCCTCCTGGTCCTGGTGGCCGTGGTCCGTCTGGAGGTGGGGGCTGGTCAGCTGGTGGTTGTCCTGGCGGTGGTGGTGGCTGGTTGCCGTTCATGGCGTTGAGCACCTGTCCCCAGGGCACGAGCTCTGAGGCAGTAGCGTGGCGTAAATGTCCTCGGTTGACCTTGACGGTGGTGGAACGGTGGCTGACCCATACGTTCGATGTGCCCTCGAAGCCGATGGTGATACCGGGTCCATGCCACTGCAAAGCCCATTCGCGCTTGGGCTTGCCGTTCCCCCATCCAGTAGTATACCTGGTCCCCCGTTTGGTAGACGTCCGACGCGTGCTGAGCTCCATCCGCACGCGATCGTGCGAGTAAAGCCCGGGATAGGGATTGGTTGAAACGCAGATGCTGGATTGACGTCTGGGCGGCCTTCATGAGGGCAATCCTCTCAGAGAAGGACTTGTCAGATATCACTCTCTCGTGTAGCGAGAGCCTCCCAGCGCTGTCCAGCAGGCAGTAGGGTAGTTGAAGGCCACGTCCGAGTACCCACTGTGCCGGTGAATACCCACTGGCATTGATTGAGCTGTTCATTGCCCAGCAGACAGAGGCGAGCAGCCACTGGATCTTGTGGGCGTTCGCGGGCTGATCGAACCTGATGCTGAACTGGTCGATCAGCTTCCTGGCGTGGACCTTCCACATGCCGCCGTGCCTTTCCACGGTGGCGTTCTGTTGCGGCGTAGCCGCGGCAGTAGTCATAAGGCGACAGCCCATGTCCTCGAGTTCGTTCGAGAACTCCCTCTCAAACTCGCCTCCTCCATCGAAAAGTACCCGTTGTGGTGCCCCAAACGGTGTAGTCCAAACCTGCAAAAGCCTCGCGAATACGACCGAGGGGCGTCTTGAAGAAACTGTACCACATAAGGTAAATCCAGAAGCGAGGTCGACCACATTGAGGAAAACCAGCTGATTGCCGGCGTAGTCGGCAAGAGTGAACAAGTAGCTGAGGTGGATGAAGTCCCTATCTAGCCTGATTCTCCCAGGTAGGTGAGGTAGAGGTCGCTGATGGGCGGCGCAGACTTCGCAGTGCAGGTTGAGTGCCATCTCGACCGCTCTTTGGGATCCACCCGTCACTCGGATAGCCCGGGCCAGCGCGTCGTTGGCAGGGTGCCCCGTATTGACGTGGAGCTGCAATATGGCGGACTTGAGCGTCCGCTCCTCCGCTGCCGTTAAGGCTGGCTCTGCAGGAGCTGCCGGGGCAGGCACTGTCCTTCTCGAGGCTCTCCGTCTCGCTGGTTCCGCGGGGTTTGCCTCGCGGTGCTCGGTCTTGTTCGTCTTGCGAAGCTGCTTGACCAGCGCGGCGACGAGCTTGTCGGTGTAGTTCTCGCTGTCCTTAGCGAGCTTGCCACGGGCCTCGACGTGCTTGTGTAGGCCGTCGCAAAGCTTTTGCAGCGAATTGTCGATCCCGTAGTGGTCGGTGATGATCCTCCACGGCTTCTTGATCGCGTCCCCCTTCTTTGTCTGCAGGCCGTAGGCGCAACCATCGAAATCGATGATGCGCGGGAGCTGGTCCTTTAGCTTCTTCGCGGTGTAGTTCTTCTTCTGATCCCAGCCGTCGCAGTAGCGCGGCCACTCGAAGGAGACCGCGAGCTGGTTGCCAAACTCCTTCCGCAGGCGGCTCATTGATGTCAGGAAAAGGTCGATCATCCTCGCGGAATGCTTCCGGTCCTTCTCCAGCTTCTCGGCCTTGCCGGGGTCGATCTTCAGGATGATGCGCTGCAGCGCGGTCCAGGGCGTGCATGGAAATGCGGCGTGGACCCGTGCACTCTGGCCCTTCCGCAGGTTCTTCCGAATCTTGCCCTCGAGCTTCTCGACGATGGGCTTCCGAGAAAGGTCGTATCCAGGAAGACCGCAACGTACAGCAGCTTCTCCACTCTCAGTCCACTTCGCACTGAGCTTGCTGTCGGGGTTGCAGCACCACTCGTAGAGGGTGGTGGTGTTGCTCGAGATTCCGCTCGAGCTTGTAGTTGACTTGGCCAGGTCTGCCTTGAGCGCCTGGCTGACTGTGTGCGGCTTGACGCCGCTCTTGTTGGTGACGATGGCCGACCGCTTGCCGGCGGTCAGCTGCAGCTTCGTCCTTTTCTTGAGCTGACGTACCTTCATCTGCTCTTCTTCCACGATGTTGACCTCCTTCGGGTCGTTGTCGTTCTTGATGTCCAGCGTGACCGAGTTGCCGAAAACACACTCGGAGCAGAACCCGAGGTGGCAACAGTCTGTGTAGGACTTGGTGCCGCAGGCCACGCAATCGTCGAGGGGCTCGGCGATGCAGGTAGTAGCCGAAATCGTTGTTGAAGCAAACGTCGGCGGTGCGACCGCCGTCGAACAGCAGACCAACGCAGAACTTACGGCGGCCATGAGCCTTGAGCTGCCACCGCGTCGCTGTTGAAGTCGTCTAGGTACTCTGAGCTCCTTCTTGGGGATGAGTCTCGTGATGTTATCGAGCAAGTTGCTCGCCTTCGTAGTGAGGTTGACCGTGGGCTTCGGGGCTGGCCGCTTGGCGATGCCCTTAGTACTGACAGCCTTCGGTCCGAACTCGTGGCCCGCGCCCTTGATGGCGAGCCAGTCCTCCGGGCGGAGGTCGATCGCGGGATGTCCCGCGCTGCTCGTGATGAGCTTCTGGGAATGGTTCCCGATGCGGATCTGTTCCCGCCAGAGCGAGATGTCGATCTTGCTCGGCTGAATGAAGTCCCGGCCGATAAGCAGGCCGAGCGTGGGACTGTCCACGACGCTGAATATTATGCGACCAGCGCGTCCACACAGGACGAGTGGGGCTGTGACGCGCAGCTTGCTCGGGAGCGCGCCGCCGTTCCCGAACCTGTAGACTTCGTTCTCGGGCTCCTCCAGGATCTGGTCGGCCAGACCCATCTTGGCGAGCTTCTCCTTGTACTGCTTGTGCCAGCTGAGCCCGCCAACGCAGAAGAGACAGGCAGTGTCGATCACGCCGACACCGTCGTCGTTGGGCTTCTCGCCAGCGTTGGTGGTGTTTATGGTGGGCAAATCTGGCACCACGCGCTCGGAGACCAGGGTCTCGGGGGGCGGAGTGATCGGACCTTCTGGATGAAGAATCACTTCTTCGTCACCGAAATCCACGTGGTTCTGATCGTGGACCTGCTCGGCGATGTTGGCCTGGCGGTGCGAGCGACCTCCGCCGCCTCGTCCTCCGCCCTTCTGCTTGGAATTCGGGGCGAACTTCCGAGCGCCTGGTGTCGGGCACTCCTTGTCACCGGTCCAGTGCCCCGCCTCGCCGCAGCCCCAGCACTTGGAGTTCTTTTTGCGCTGGTCCACGCGGCCCTGTAGCTTGCCCGCGGGTCGGCGCTTAGGCGAAGCCTTCCTGCGGCCCTTGATAGCCTCCCGGGCCGACCGCATGGTCGCCATGGCTTCGGGAATCGCGGCGAGCTCCGCCGCGGCAGCCTCCACCTTGGCAGAGTCGCCCCTATCGAACACCTCGCCGAGGTCGTAATTGGACTGCTCCAGCTCGGCGCTGAAAGCCTCGAGCTCCTGGCGCACGATGTCCTGGACGTCTGCATCCGAGTCCTCGTGCTCGTCCTCTGGCTCGTCAGCGATGTTGGTTGAACGTGCTCGGCTTGGCGGTGAGCGCTGCCAACTGCTGTTTGATCGCCGCGGCCACGATCGCGACGGCAAGCTTGCGCGTCGTTCCGATGTATGGATATCGGGGAACATGCGTACCAGCAGGCCCCTGATGCGCTGAAATGAGTAATGCTCGTCCGGCAAGTTGCCTACGACGCGCTCACGGCGCTCGGCCGTGAGCCCAGCCTTGCGTAGCAGGAACCAGCCGGCCACGTCGTCAAGCGTGGTGAGGTCAACCTCGTTCTCGCGTAGTTGTTGTAGTCCCGCTTCGAATCGCACGAGCCAATCCGTCATGCGTTCTCCGCGGCGGCGATGGTGCTGAGTCGACTCGAAAAACTTTTCTATCGTCTCTCCCTTCTGCACCGGCTTCTGCTGGCCTAGGTTTGTCTCGAGATGCTTCAGCACATTCTCGATGCCCTTCTGGTTGCGATCGCGCTTCTTCTCGTTCGCATCCTCGATGTTGGCGTCCGGCAGCGGATGAAGTTCCTGCTCCGTCATGTTGAGGGCAGCCGACCTTGCGGTACCCGTCAGCCGCAGGACTAGCTTCGATGCCAAACTTTGTGTAACTTCCAGATTCTCACCGAGCTTCCACAATTTTACTTCTTGCTTGTAATCTCGCCACTTCGCTGGATCTCCACTCCAGCTTGGTATCACTGACTGGTTGTGATTGAACTCCGTCATCTTGTCTATGAATGGACTGCAAAGAATACCAGACCACGAAATGGAATTGAAATTGAACTCGATGCCGTAATCGATGTCGGCGCCTGCCGTGTCGATGAGGTGGTGGGGAGTGACACCGTCGTAGGAGAAGTCGCTGGCGTCGCTGACACCGTCGTAAGAGAAGTAGATGGCGTCGCTGACACCGTCGTAGGAGAGGTATGTGGCGTCGCTGACACCGTCGTAGGAGAGGTATGTGGCGTCGCTGACACCGTCGTAGAGGAAGTAGATGGCGTCGCTGACACCGTCGTAGGAGAAATATGCTGACACAGGCGTAGGAGAAGTAGCTGTCGTCGCTGCTGAGGGTGGGAAGGAAGATGGAGTAGCTGGCGTCGCTGACGCTGGCGTTGGAGTTGGCAGGGATGTAGGCGTAGTAGGCGTAGTCGCTGGCGTCGCTGACGCTGGCGTTGGAGCTGGCGTCGCTGACGCTGGCGTAGGTGCTGGCGTCGCTGACGCTGGCGTAGGCGCTGGCGTCGCTGACGCTGGCGTAGGCGTAGGCGCTGAGCAACAGCGCGAGGAGGCCGCTGGGCCTCGATTCCAATATGGAGTGCGACGTCGCGGACGTCGTCTTGGGTATACGGCCCCGCGGGCCGGGATAGCGAGCCTCGCTCCAAGCTGCCACTGTGATATGGATATCGCTGATATCGTTTGTCGAATGATCGCGCGGCGAGTCAATCTGCGTAGCTCTAAGGCCAAGGGCCCTGGTTCGAAACAAAACGGCAGCGACAAGGCGGGCATGAGGGATAGAGCGGGTGAGCAGGGAAGGAGCAGAAGGGCACGGGGAGTGAGCGGGAATCACACCAGGAGGCCCCAGAGAGCTCCAAGAGGCCGCAGGACGCCCAGGACAGGCCCCATGGGTCCCCAGGAGATTCCCAGGAGGCTCCCAGGAGGCCCCAGGAGGCCCCCTATCAGAACGTGTCAAGTTAATGGAAATCCGGTGTCGATTCGTTGATTTTTCCTGCTCTTGTGGGCCCCCGATTTTGGGGGGCCCCGACGGCCACATGTTAGATATCCCCCCCTGGGAGCCCCAAGAAGCTTCAGGAAACCCCAGGTGGGGTCCAGGATGGCACAGGAGGCCCAGGAGGAAGCCCCAGGAGGTCACCAGGAGGTCCCAGGAGGCCCCAGGAGGCCCCCGCAACTCGGAGCTCTGAGACGCCGCGCTCGAGGTGGTCCGGCCAGTTTCGCCTGAGACTTCCTCGCAGCACGTCTCGCCCGAGACACCGGCCCGTCTCGCCTGAGACATGCTTGCAACTCTGAGCTCTGAGATGCCGTGCGCAAGTTGGTCCGGCCCGTTTCGCACAAGACATTCTCGCAACTCTGGGCTCCCAGATGCCGCTCAAGAGGTGGTCCAGCCTGGGGGCCCAGAAGACCACATGTTACATGTCCCCCCTGGGAGCCCCAGGAGGCCCCAGAGAGCTTCAGGAAGCCGCAGGACGCCCAGGACAGGCCCCAGGGGTCCGCAGGAGATTCCCAGGAGGCTCCCAGGAGTCCCCAGGAGGCCCCCTATCAGAACGTGTCAAGTTAATAGAAATCCGGTGTCGATTCGTTAATTTTTTTCCCTGCTCTTGTGGGCCCCCCCCCATTTTGGGGGGGGGGCCCGACGGCCACATGTTAGATATACCCCCCTGGGAGCCCCAAGAGGCTTCAGGGAACCCCAGGTGGAGTCCAGGAGGCCGCAGGAGGCCCAGGAGGAAGCCCCAGGACGACACCAGGAGGCTCCAGGAGGCCCCCGCAACTCGGAGCTCTGAGACGCCGCGCTCGAGGTGGTCCGGCCCGTTTCGCCTGAGACTTCCTCGCAGCACGTTTCGCCCGAGACATCGTCGCAACTCTGGGGTCCGAGATGCCGCGCGCCGAGGTGGTCAGCCGTTTCGCCTGAGAACATCCTCGCAACTCGGGGACTTTTTTTTTTCGAGATGCCCTGCGCGAGGTGGTCTGGCCCATCTCGCCTGAGACATCCTCGCAACTCTGAGCTCTGAGATGCCATGAGCAAGGTGGTCCGGCCCGTTTCGCACAAGACATTCTCGCAACTCTGAGCTATCAGATGCTGCGCAAGAGGTGGTCCAGCCTGGGGGCCCAGAAGACCACATGTTACATATTCCCCCTGGGACCCTGGGAGCCCCAGGAGGCCCCAGAGAGCTTCAGGAGGCCGCAGGACGCCCAGGACAGGCCCCAGGGGTCCGCAGGAGATTCCCAGGAGGCTCCCAGGAGGCCCCAGGAGGCCCCCTATCAGAACGTGTCAAGTAAATACACATCCGGTGCCGATTCGTTGATTTTTCCTGCTCTTGCGCCCCTCCCCCATTTGGGGGGAGCCCGACGGCCACATGTTAGATATCCCCCCCTGGGAGCCCCAGGAGGCTTCAGGAAGCCCCAGGTGGGTCCAGGATGCCACAGGAGGGGGGGGGCCCAGGGCCAGTAGGAAAAGCCCCAGGAGTTCACCAGCAGGTCAGGAGGCTCCCAGTGGCCCAGTGAGGCCCCCGCAACAACAAGCTCACGAGACGCCCGCTCGAGGTTGTAGGCCCGTTCGCCTGAGACTTCTTCGCAGCACGTCTCGCCCGAGACATCGTCGCAACTCTGGGGTCCGAAATGCCGCGCGCGAGGTGGTCCAGCCCGTTACGCTGGAGACATCCTCGCAACTCTGGGCTCCGAGATGCCGTTCGGGATGAAGAGGAGGTGGAGGAGGTGGAGGAGGAGGAGGAGGAGGAAGAGGCATGTTTTAACATGCCATGCCAGCCCGCACTGGACGGGCACGCAATCGACCTTGGAAACCGCAGTGGGTCTAAAAACCCTGTTTGGGGATACTGCACTCTGGCTATAATTTTTGTTGCGATCCTGAGGCGGACCCCGGCGCCTTCACGTCGGCGGCTTGAGGGGTGCACGATCCCCAAACACCTTTCGTTCGTGGACTCTTGCAGCGAAGCGGGGTGATTCCCGTGATGATGGCAGGCGGCGGCTCAGGCGCCAGGCTGTGGTCGACATGCAAGGCGTGTTCTACATCGGGATGGAATGACATTATGGAGAGCCGTGGGTGCCAACGCAGTCGATGCCATCGCACCGTCAAAATGTATGTCCCGAGGAAGAAAAGAGGGCAGCGGCGCTGAATATGGCAGCACCAATGCTCTCCAGCTGGCTGTGGGTGGAGGGGTCATGGTGCTAGGGGCACGGGCCTAGGCGGCAAGGGCGGCAAACCAGCCAGTGCGGTCTTTGCTGAGGCCGCCGTCGCGGGTTCGTGCCATGCTGTTGCGCATGATCGGCAACACGTCCGACCTTGTCATTCAGAAGGATATTCTCGAGCAGCTCGAAGCGATGGACAGGGCCGTCGGAAGGGGTCTGTTCGTGTATGAGTGCTACTGATGCGGTCAAAAAGGCCGACGGCATCTGGAAGGACGTGAACACATGCGGCACGATCAGGCGATCAACAATGTGCTACGATTACGTAGACAATGAATTGTCCAAGGCGGAGGTCAAGGAGCGGGAGCTTGCCTAGGAGCTCGCGTCGGCCGAGGTGGGCAGGCGGCTCGCGGCCAAGGCGTTCGCAGTCGAGACGGGGGTCGTCCCCGACACGGCGAGCACCTCCGAGGCTGCGCCAGGCCCCACGCAGAGTTGGACAGTACAATGGGATGAAGAATTCTTCGCGAAGTCCGACGAGTACGAGTGTGAGGTTCATGAAGGAAGCAGCTTTTTTTTTTTTTTTTTTTTTTTTTTTTTTTTTTTTTTTTTTTTTTTTCTTTTTTTTTTCTTTTTTTTTGTTTCTTGGCTCTTTCTTCTTTTTTCTTTTCTTTTTTTTTTTCTTCTTTCTTTCTTTTCCTTTTTTTTTTCTTTTTTTTTTTTTTTCTCTTTTTCTTTTTTTTCTTTTTCTTTCTTTATATCTTTTCTCTTTTTTCTTTCTTTATTTCTTGTTTTTCTTTTTCTGAGCGCAGAGCGCAAAGATATTTGTGGGTAGGGGGGGTGGGGGGGGGTTGGGGTTGTGGTGGGGGGTTGGCGTGGCAAGTTGCAGGAGCGCGGCTCCAAGGTCGACGAGCGGCGTGCCAAGTGCGAGGAGACGCCGAAGACCATCACCGAGCGGCTCGCCAAGAAGCGGCGGTCCGTGCAGGGCGCAGCTCCAGGAGGTGGCGCTCCAGGCGCTGGTGCAGGCGAGGCAGGCGGCGGCAGCGGCCCCAGCGGAGGCGGAGCCCCGTCTGTGGCTCAGCCAGCTGCGGCGGCGGCTGTCGGCGAAGGTCAACCTGATCTGGGCGAAGCGGCAGCCAGGCTCTCGGACGCCAAGTGTAAGGCCAGGGAGGCGTACCTCGGGGGGGCGGCGCCGAGTGGCGAAGATGCGACGGCGGCGTGAGCTGTCGGTCGGCAGGCCGAGTCTGGCGGCCTGCCGCGCACCGGTGGCGCCCAGGCATCATCGGCGAGCTCGGCGTCTCCTTTGACTGAGCCCCACGCGGGACCAGCCGCGGTCTGTGATCGAGAGCGCCCTTGTGAGGACGCGGTCCTTTTTTCGAAACTTTGATTTGGCAATGTCACGTGTCTTGGCCCTCGAGCTTGGCTGCATCCCACCTCGCCATCTGCGCTTGCCAAATATGATTACTTAGCAGCTGCCGAGGGCCATGTCTCTGCCAGTCGTGAGTCGCACTGGGCCAAGCAGGGCCGCAAAGCTAAACTTTCGTCGTTTTTAACACAGTTAGGCCCGAGCAGGACGGCATCAATGCACGCCCGAACGAGGGAGGGGGGGCTTCCTTTTCTCGCAGATACTTGGCTGTGCATCGAGTCGGGGAACCCAGCGTTTTCGGACCCCTTATGTGCCAGCGAGTGTGAAGCTTTCGATTGTTTCCTCCCCATCACCATTCACTTGAAGGGGTATACTGCCATGCTCATAGTCTTTCATTGCATCTGTAGAGGCATCGTCGGAGAGGGGACTCAGAATCTCGTCAGACTAGGAGCCCTGGTAAAATCTTTTCAGCCTCCGTGGATTTTGATAGGCGGCTTTATTCTTTCACGGGCAACCTTAGCCAAGAGTGGTTTCATCTTGCGCGTGCAACGCGTTGCATTTCAGTCTGCAGTGGAGAGTACTTGTGTCACTGGTACAGGTAGTGCGCACATAGACTGCGCACTAGCTAGTAGGGCAGCATGTCCGCGCATAGGGCGAGCGGAAGCTATGTTAGACGTTCCTTAGGGGAACTCGCTGTAGGCTCAGTTTGTCTCTTAGGAACGAAAGGGGTACAGCTCCTCACCATGGCCCTTCATGTGCCCTAAGAGCTCCCTCAGGTCCCACGGCCGAGTAGGCCTCCGCAGGCCCATTGCAGGTCGCCGCGGGCCAAGAGAGCCCATCAGGAAGCGCGCGAGTTGTCTCAAGCCAAATTCCAGGATGTCGGTTCTCAGTTGTTTCGGAGATTTGTTGAGCGTCGAGGGCGCTGGGAACACTTTGCCTGGCCCTTCGGACCCCCAGGGGTCGAGCTCCGTTCTTGGGGGAAATGACCCTTCAAGCTTTGGTTGCGCCGACGATTTTGAGGAGGGGCCTGATCCACGGGCGCAAGAGTCGGCGTTTGCCCATCGCGTCGCTGCGCCCCAACCCGAGCCCGCGGTCGTAAAAGAGCATGCCTTCCAGGGCGAGACCCCCGCCCCCCCCCCCCCCCCCCCCCGGGGGTAGCGACTGCGCCGTAGGCAGCCCCGCCCCTTCCCAATCTCCATCCTTCCACGTCCCGGCAGAGACGTAGCAGAGGGGGTCGGAGTTTTGGCGAGTACTGAAATTGATGTATGGGAAGTGGTACGTTCGTCGCTGGCGCACTCGGCGCACTCCATGGGTGGTCCTCACATTCTCGCTGTTAGCGGCATGTTCTCCGCATGGGTTAGCATTGCAGCGGCAGTTATTCAGGGCCACCGTGATCAGGCAGCAGCAGGCGGAGGGCGAGCTGCCGGGCCGCGTTTGGCCGTCGAGGTTGTGAAACGCGCGGGGCACTCGCGAATGCAGCCGACAGCAGATGCAGTTGCAGGATGGCGGGCACGTCTCCGCAGTGTGCTAGTTCGTTTGGCGCGTCATCGGCAAAGACAAAACGGAGCTGAACAGGTTCCCCAGCTGGCAGATGTTTGCCGCGTCTTTGTTAGCGATGTCCCCAAAGGGACTCATTCGGTTATCTCAGGTGGTCATGGGGCGCCTCGGTGGAGTCAGTGGGTGGACTAGTTGGGGCGCGCGGACTCTTGGGATTTACCTCTTTTGGAGAAGATCAGGGACCTGGCTTGCAAGGCCTCCAAGAGGGCCAGAGGGGGAGCCGTTCATGCTCCGCTTAAACAGTTCCAGGATTGGATTTTTGAGGGGTCGCCGATTGGCGTTATCCACAAGTCCCTCAGGGAGATCCCCCAGGCCTCCGAGGGGCTCTTCGTTGGCGGGACTAGGTCGTGCAACCTGAATGGCCTGATCGGCGCCAAAGTTAAAGGTTGGCGCAGTCTATGGCGAGCAGAAGGATTAGATCTGCACGAGTTTGACGCACTTTTATGCAAGGCGCGCGAGGCCGCAGCTTTCAACCAGATGCCGCCGTTGACTAGCGAAGGCATCCGATGGGGCACTCAAGCGCATGAGAGCACGTGCAGGTATGGGAACCGATCGACTTCCGCCGCTTGGTTTCGAACGCTTACCCGAGTGTGCGATCGCCGATCCCGGCAGTTTGTTCGCCGCCATCGAAGAATCGTTGGCTTGGCCCTGTCAGTCCTTGCTCGCCATCGGGCGATTGCTGGTTAAGAAAGGTGGGGGCGACAGGGTGATGGGATTGGTTGCGATGGCGCGTGGGGTTTGGAGTTTAGCTGGTGGGCCGCATGCAAGAGAGTGGACATCGGATACTTCCCCCGCATGGGATGCGGCAGTTGCTGGCAATTGTGATTTGAGAAAGGCTTTCGCTCGCGCGCTTGATTGTGATCTGGCAGTGAAGATGGGTGGCGCGGTTGGTGCAGCTAGTCTGGATACCAAGAGCTTCTATGACCAGGTTCGCTGGCCGAAGCTGATGAGCGCCGCCCTCCGTCTCCATGTCCCCCCTGTCTCCCATTTCCTCTGACTTCAAGTTTGTCTCGCTCCCCGCGTTCTCTCCCAACTTGGGGCTTATTCGGAATGCTTTCAACCGACATGTAGTATCGCGCAGGGGCTGCGTGACGGTGCACGTCTTGCACGTTGCATGGCATGCCATGCGTTGCAGAAGCTTGCCATGACCCATCCGAGCATGAGCGAGCGCATGCGTAAATTGATTTACGATTTGGGCACGCCGGCAGTGGAATCCCAGAGGCAGGTACATATTGCAGTCACTTCCATCGCGTCGCCCGCAGCGGGAGCTTCCAAGGAGCGCGGCCCCCAGCTAACCCTCAAGAGCGTCGCCCTTTGCTCTTCGCACGTTGCCGCCAAGGCAGTTGTGAAGCAGCTGTAACTGAGAAGGTACTGAGGCCCAGCCCACCTTGCAGGCATCGCGCTCAGGGGTCGACCCAGGAATGGGTAAGAGGTCGGCTAGGAAGACGAAGAGGCAAAAGGCGGTTAAGGGGGGCGCGCTAAATCAGAAGTTCCGACGGTTTGCACATGCATCCAGACGATATCATGTTACCATGCGCGTTGAGTTTGCTGGACCTCAGGCCGCACCTCCATATGGCATACGGGTGTGCGGGGCTTTCGGCGCGCAGTTTTTAACCTTGAGGCGTCGTCTCGGTTCGTTCGCAGGTGCATCCAAGAAAGGTCGTTGTTTGGCGCCGTTGCTTGATATTCGTGCCCTTGGGTGAGATCCTGGTATCAGTCTTCCTGTTGCAAGTTTGAAGAGCGGGTAAGGGCTTGGATTCGTGAATCTTACTTTCGGGCAGGTATTCGGCGGGTTTGGCCGGCCACAGCCGAGATGCTTAAGCCCCTGAAGTTGTTCTGATTTTGCACGCCACGTTCGTGGGCCTTCGAGTGCAACAGTTGCCAGCTTACTTCGTGTAGGCTGGGGCCCAGTCGCCCCAGTTACTTGGCGTGTCCCTGTGGCTAACGACTGAATAAATTGGGATTGGCAGTTTACCGAGTCGCTCGAGTCGATAGATCAGGCCCAGGACATGTTGAACGATTTTGCGCCTGCCAGCGCCAGCCTCTTGCGGAAGGAGGCGGCCCGGCATTCCTGTGGCAGGCGGGGCAGATACTCGATCGCTCAGAGCTCTCTTCAGCGCCTGCAGGCGGTCAAGAAGGGTCGTCAGCTGGCGGAGGTGCTTTTGAATGTTTGTGTTGGGGGAGCGTGGGCACGATCGAGGAAGAAGGAGGCTGGGTTGGTGGGAAGATCTGCGCCTGCGCTGCCATGGGGCGGCTGAGGCGCCACGGCATAGATGCTGGTTTTGCAGGTGCAACGATTAACCATCGATGAGACCGACCAGTTGGCAAGCCTTGTCTCAAGGAGATGCCACGCCATGCTTTTGGCATAGGGGCGGCAGTGGGCGGCAGTGGACCCGTCGACCCAGGTCAAGGCTTGGAAGCTCCTAGGGTCCTAGGGATCCCTGAAGGCTCCATAGGCCCTGGGTGCTTAGGTCCGGGCTCTTGGGAGGCCCCCTTTGTCTTCTTCGGGGGCGCGCCTGGGTGGCCCGAGTCGAGGCGAGCATCTTAAGCGCGTGGGGCTCCCGGTCGTCTCGATTGGGAGTTATGGACCTCTAGTCATCCGGCCTTCGCTGGCAGGGCTTCTTGCAGGATATTTTCGAACCGCTCTTCGGGGTGAATTGCGGGGTCTAGAGAGCTATTCGTTATAACCGTGGAGTTCTTACACACATATATATAGGATACTCGTGCTGTTGTTGACGGTTGGCATCATGCAGCTTACCTCCACCCCCAGGGTGCTCTGGGACTTATCTGGCGTGAAATAGGCAAGTTGTTGCTCGAGCGCGACCCATCTTTCCTCGCTGTCCTTGGGGTTCCGTCTCACCTTGATGCTGTTGAGGGGGCCAGGCAAAATGCGCTTGTCCATTGCGAGATCGCAGCAGATACCGCAAAGGATTGGAGAGTTCCTGAAGGGCAGGTAGCTCGCGTTGTGGAAATCGAACGGAAGTTGGCCCTGGTGAGGAAAAGACAGATGAGAGCGCAATTGGAAGCCATGTCTGTTCAGCATATTGCGATTGATCGTCCTTTCCCGCAGGTCGCCGAAGGTGATGGCCCTCCGCCCCCCCCCCCCCCCCCCCCCCCCCCGCGGCCGCTCTCGGCCGCGGCGGTTGCGATCTTCAGCGTCCGGCGCGAGCTCGACAGCTCAGGCGCGCGGCGCAGCCGTTGCTTCTCGTCGTCGTCTACGGCCGGTTGGACGGCTTGGCTTGGATCCGAATGTGGGGCCCCCCACTTTATCAACGATGTGTTGTCACGTCCTGGGGCAGGGTGCGGGGTCCACGTCGGCGGCGGGTGGGTGTACGTTTCTCACAATATGATTGTTTCCCAGAGCGCGCGCACGGATGTGCAGGGCTTGCGGGGCTTGTGGGGAGGGCCAGCTCCGATCTCTTGCAAACTCGTGCCGCCCCGGTCACATCGCTCGCACCCGTCGGGAGTACATCGATCGGTGTTTGCGCGGTCCCCCACCGAAGGCACTAGGCTTGAAGTGAAGGTCTAGTCTCGTCTGGATGTTGCGTCGCAGCTGTTCTGATTTCTGATTCCTCTCTCTCTCTCTCTCTCTCTCTCTCTCCCTGATTCCTTTATCCCTTCCTTTCCGCCTCCGCCCCTGGTTTTCCTCTCCCCCTTGCCCCCTTGCCCGCCCTCCTTTTCCTCCCGGACTTCGGGGATCTGGACCCTTGAGCCCGCGCGTTTGTTTGCCTTCTTCGGCCCATCAGGGTAGCCACACGTACGTGAAATCAGATCCGTTGTTGTGAAAGGGAATTGCCTTTTCCTCGGGCCGATTATGAGCTAGAAGGACGAGTCCTGAATCATATAGTTTTGCAAAAACACATTTTGGGAGTTCCGCGCGGATTTCGTGGGCGGGCGCGGGACCCCCCTTACTTGGCGCGCCCATCGCCTCGTGGGCAGCCCCGCAGGCGCCGCCGGGGTCCACCGCCGATCCGAGCCTCCGCCACCTCCTCCGCCACCTCCACAGCTCTGCTGGTGTCCTCATCGCCCTCCTCCGCCTCGCCCCTGCTGTTGCCCCCACCCTCCTCTACACCATGCCCCCTCCGCGCGCGTTCCCTGCGCCCCCTTGCCGCGCCGCGCGCATGCTCGCGCACGCTCGCGCTCGCTCGCGTTCGCTCGCGCATGCGCGCTTCGCGCCCTCACGGAGGCCTGCTGCAGGCCCCCCCCCCGCGGGTCCCCTCCCCCCCAGGGGGGGGCACCTTGCGACCGCGCGGCGGGCCTCCCCGAGGGAGGCCTGCCGCGGCGCGCGCGCAGCTCGGGAAGGGGGGGCAGCCCCTCGAGGAGGGAGGGGCCCGCCGCGGCGCCCCTCCGCGGCGAGCGGCGCGCGGGGCTGCGGGCCCTCTGCAGCAGGAGGCGCGCCAGCGCGTTCCTTGAGGGCGGGGTGTGTGTTCGGCTGCGCGCAGGAGGGGGGTGGGGGGAAGGAGCAGGGTTTCTTAGCAGCGCCCCTGCGCCTCAGAAGGCGCGGGCCTCATCCATGAGATGTAGGGCCAGCACCTTCCAGGAAGCAGGCTCCTTTTAAGAAGCTCTCCCCCCTCCCTCAACCCCCTTGTGGTCGCCGCCAAAGGTGTTTTCACGGAGTGCAGACTGACATGGTGATTCACCGGTGCCTGTCAGTATCAGTCGGTGCAGCTTGCCTTTGACGATCCTGGCGAAGATAGATGGGTGGTGTGCGGAAGAAGGGATGGCGGGCATGAGCGGGGTGACATCGCCTTCCCCGTCTCTCGATCCTCGATCACCCTTCCTCGGATCCTGGATCACCCTCTCCCGATCTTCGATCGCCCTCACCCTCCCTCCCTCGATCCTCAATCATCCTCGCTGAGGAGGGGGAGGGGGGGCACGACAGGTGCGGGTGTTGGGGGGTGATCGAGGATCGAGGGAGGGGGAGTGGGGAGGGAAAGGGGGAGGGGGGAGGAAGAGGATGGAGGCTCAAGGAGCGAGGGAGATGGGGAGGAGTAGGTGGAGGATTGAGGTAAGAGTAATGGGACGAGGATCGTAATACACCCAGCATGCACCAACGTCCCAAGGCCCCTCAGGAGTTCCTACAAATATTCTTTTCCACATCCCAGAATCGTTTTCCTTGCATGATGAGGGCCCAGTGGGCCTACCACTCAGGCGAGACCCTGTTTTGTAAAGGATCCGCCGTCCATCCTTCTCGCTGGAGGAAGCGCGAAGAAGTAGGATGATACATGTGCAGGTGAAGTCCAGCACTAGCTTTGTGTTGAAAAGGATTGACCTTTTACCCGTGCAAGTGCTGCACAGTGTCAGAGTTCTGGCCAGAACATGGTCGGACATCTCAGGCCACAGCCTTATTTTGAAAAGGAGCCGCCTTCCGTCAGCTGTAATAGTTGCGCACTTTTGAACACGGGGCCATCGAATTCGAGGAAGTCGCATGCGAGAACCGCATTTTGAACACGTTCCAGCCTCCATCCGTGTAACTATGGGGATATTACGAATAATTGCACGCGGTGCTAAGGCGAGGACCATATTTGGAAGAACCACCAGCTCGCCGTCCTTGTTTGAGGGAGTTTCTGTGGAACTACCGTCATCCTCACCCCCAGCGCGGGGAGCAGAGGAGCCCAGAGCGGCCTCCGGCACCGTTTCCGGACAGATCCGCTGGATCCGCCGACGAATCCCAAACCGGCGCCCTCGCTTGAGACATCCTCACAAAACCGGCCCCGGGGGAGGTGCCCAGAGGAGCCCAGAGCGGCCTCCGGCACCGTTTCCGGACAGATCCGGTGGATCCTGGATCCGCCGACGAATCCCAAACCGGCGCCCTCGCTTGAGACATCCTCACAAAACCGGCCCCGGGGGAGGTGCCCAGAGGAGCCCAGAGCGGCCTCCGGCACCGTTTCCGGACAGATCCGGTGGATCCGGTGACGAATCCCAAACCGGCGCCCTCGCTTGAGACATCCTCACAAAACCGGCCCCGGGGGAGGTGCCCAGAGGAGCCCAGAGCGGCCTCCGGCACCGTTTCCGGACAGATCCGGTGGATCCGTGGATCCGCCGACGAATCCCAAACCGGCGCCCTCGCTTGAGACATCCTCACAAAACCGGCCCCGGGGGAGGTGCCCAGAGGAGCCCAGAGCGGCCTCCGGCACCGTTTCCGGACAGATCCGGTGGATCCGCTGGATCCGCCGACGAATCCCAAACCGGCGCCCTCGCTTGAGACATCCTCACAAAACCGGCCCCGGGGGAGGTGTTCCTCGGGAGAGAGGAGGTGCCAGAGGAGCCCAGAGCGGCCTCCGGCACCGTTTCCGGACAGATCCGGCTGGATCCGGTGACGAATCCCAAACCGGCGCCCTCGCTTGAGACATCCTCACAAAACCGGCCCCGGGGGAGGTGCCCAGAGGAGCCCAGAGCGGCCTCCGGCACCGTTTCCGGACAGATCCGGTGGATCCGCCGACGAATCCCAAACCGGCGCCCTCGCTTGAGACATCCTCACAAAACCGGCCCCGGGGGAGGTGCCCAGAGGAGCCCAGAGCGGCCTCCGGCACCGTTTCCGGACAGATCCGGACAGATCCGGTGGATCCGCGCCCCGGGGGAGGTGCCCAGAGGAGGAATGAGGAGGAGGAGGAGGAGGAGGAGGAGGAGGAGGAGGAGGAGGAGGAGGAGGAGAAGATGATGGAGCTGTGGGGTGGAGGAGGACAGACGGAGGCAAGAGAAGGATGGAGGAGGAGGAGGAGGAGGAGGAGGAGGAGGAGGAACCTCATCCTCACCCTCGCCAACAAGCGCACGCACCTTCTCCTATACAGAAACTACCGATCAACCGCAGAGCGGCCGGCTAGTAAGTGTTGGAAGCTTTTGAAAACGAGTGTGTGCGGCATTATGAGGATGGTGTTTTCGATGCGCCGCCGACGGCAACACCACACCGTTGACCCTCCGGGACTTCGCCTCGGGCTCCTGTCCAAGGCGTTCCTTTTCCTGTGCAAGCTCCTCTGCACCGCCTGCACCCCGTGCCCTCCGGCCGCCTGAGACCCCGCCCGCCTGTGCTCTGTCTTCCCAATTCGTGCTTTGCGCGGCCCGCCTAGCTCTCAACCGGAAGAGGCTCGCTCTCGACCCGCAGACCAAAAAGTGTGTGCGGCATTAGAAGGTCTCAGTCAGCCAGCCTGGCCTACGACACGTCTGGTGGCGATACCCGGGGGGGTCATTTAAAAGGACGAGGGACGGAGGATGGTGAGGGGGCGGAGGATCGAGATTTGAAGATTGAGAGGAGGGGTTGGGGAAGTAGGAGGATAAGTGATTCCTCTCGCTTCGCGGGGTGCACGTCCGGAGCACGTGCAGTCACGTCGTCGCGGGGCCTCTTGGGGGCCTCCTGGAGACCTCCTGGGAGTTTCTTTGGGCCTCTTGGGGACTTCTTTGGGGCCTTTCTCCCCTCCCTCCTTTTCGCACTCCCTCCCCATCTTCCCTTCCGCCGCCGGCTCTAATCATGGGCGCCGCTGTGGCCAACTTCCACCTGGCTGGCGCTGCGCCGCAGTTCGCCCAGAGGGGGGAAAATAACATTACACTCCAGTCGCTGTGTGGCCTTTGGGGGGGTTTTAGGGGGCCTTTTGGAAGCTTCAGCGGGACTTCTTGGGGGCCTCTTGGGGCCTCTTGGGAGCGTTTTGGGCCGTCTTGGGGCGCTTTTGCACCGCTTCGCCCCCTCGGAGGTTCTCTTGGGGGCCTTTCGCGGCCGCATTGGAGCCCTCTTCTTGGGCCGTCTTCGCGGCCTCTTGGGCCGTCTTGGGGGCCCCCTTGGGCCGTTTTGGGGCCCCCTTGGGCCGCTTTGGGGCCCTCTTGGGTTTTTTTGGGGTTGTTCAGGGGCGATTATGGAAGCTGTTTGGGCCGTCATGGATTTTTGAGAGTCGAAAAAAGCGAGAACGCTAAGATACTGCTGAAACCATAGGGAAATCAATGATTTTGGCCTCTGGAGGCGCAGTTATGGGCGCTCTTGGGGCCCTCTTGGGCCGTCCTTGGCGCGTTGTGGGCCCTCTTGGGGCCGTCTTGGGTGCCTCATGGTCTCCCGTTGGGAATATCTTGGGCCGTCTTGGGGCCATCTTGGGCCATTTTGAGGCCCTCGTGGAGCCCCAAAATGCCCAAGAAGCAGAATTGGTTGATTGTTTCATCGGTTTTTGTGGGGTTTTAGGGCCCCAGAAAGGGGGCGATCAGTTTGGTACGGCGCTGCGGCTCGGCTCCCAGGGGGGTTAGGGGGGGAGACATGAGAATGTATTACAATACGATATGTTGCAAATCTGGTATCTTTGGATACATTGGATACGTTGCATTACGGCGTTCGCCGCAAAACGGTGCCGCTCAGCACGTCACCTCCGGACGTGGATTCCTCTCGCTTCGCGGGGTGCACGTCCGGAGCACGTGCAGTCACGTCGTCGCGGAGCCTCTTGGGAGCCTCTTGGGGGCCTCCTGGAGGCCCCCTGGGAGCTTCCCTTGGCTTCTTGGGGGCTTTTTTGGAGCCTCTCCCCCTCCCTCCTTTTCGCACTCCCTCCCCATATTTTCTTCCAGCGCCGGCTCTAATCATGGGCGCCGCTGTGACCAACTTTCACCTGGCTGGCACTGCGCCGCATTTCGCCCAGGTTGGAAAAATGACATTACACTCCAATCGCTGTGTGGCCTTTGGGGGGCTTCTTTGGAGCCTTTGGGAAGCTTCTTGAGGACATCTTGGAGGCCTTTTGGGGGCCTTTTGGGCCCCCTTGGGGGCCCCTTGGAGGCCTCTTGGTGCCTTTTGGGGGCGTTTTTGACCGTATTGGGGCGCTTTTGCGCCGTTTCGCCCCTTCGGCAGCCGTTTTGGGGGCCTCTCGCGGCCGCCTTTGGGCCGTCTTGGGGTCCTCTTGGGCCGTCATAGGGGCCTCTTGGACCGTCTTGGGGGCCCCTTTTGGGCCGTCTTGGGGTTCTGTTGGGCCGTATTGGGGCCCTCTTGGGAGCTTCTTGGGTTGTTCTGGAGCGATTTGGGCAGCTGCTTGGGCCGCAGAGGCGAGAACGCTAAAAGATGACCGAACCGAAGGGAAATCAAGGATTTTGGGCTCTGGAGGCGCAGTTGTGGGCGCTCTTGGGGCCCTCTTGGGCCGTCATTGGGGCTTTTGGGGCCCTCTTGGGGCCGTCTTGGACCGTCTCGGGGCCGTCTTGGCCCGCGCAGAGCCCATCTTGAGCCGTTTTGGCGCCCTCGTGGCCCCCCAAGAGACCCAAGAAATCGAAATCATCGAATAGCCCTGGGAAGGGGGGGGGGGACACTGTGGTCCGCTCCTGTGGCGCAGCTCCCAGGAGGGGTTAGGGGGGAGACGTAATAATGGAACACAATGCAATATGTGGCAATTATGCAATCATTGGATACATGAGGCACGTTGCATTACAGCATCCGCGGAAAACGCTGCCGTTCAGCACGTTTCCTCCGGACGTAGATTCCTTTCGCTTCGCGGGGTGCACGTCCGGAACACGTACAGTCACGTCGTCGCGGAGCCTCTTGGGAGCCTCTTGGGGGCCTCTTGGAGGCCTCCTGGGAGCTTCCTTGGGCCTCTTGGGGGCTTTTTGGGGGCCTCTCCCCCCTCCCTCCTTTTCATACTCCCTCCCCATATTTTCTTCCAGCGCCGGCTCTAATCATGGGCGCCGCTGCAACCAACTTCCACCTGGCTGAGGCTGCGCTGCAATTCGCCCAGGTTGGAAAAATGGCATTGCACTCCAGTCGCTGCGTCGCCTTTTGGAGGTTCCTTTGCAGCCTTTGGGGGGCTTCTTGCAGACCTTTTGGATGCCTTTTGGGGGCTTTTTCGCGCCCCTTGGGGGCCTCTTGGGGGCCTCTTGGAGCCTCTTGGGGGCGTCTTTTTTGGCTGTATTGGGACGCTTTTGCGCCGTTTCGCCCCTTCGGAGGCCGTCTTGGGGGCCTCTCGCGGCCGCCTTGGGGCCGTCTTGGGGTCCTCTTGGCCGTCATAGGGGCCTCGTGGACCGTCTTGGAGGCCTCTTCGGGCCGTCTTGGGGTTTTGTTGGGCCGTCTTGGGGCCCTCTTGGGGGTTTCTTGGGTTGTTGTGGAGCGATTTAGGAAGCTGCTTGGGCCGCCAAGGCGAGAACGCTAAAATATTACCGAACCGAAGGGGAATCAAGGATTTTGAGCTCTGGAGGCGCAGTTGTGGGCGCTCTTGGGGCCCTCTTGGGCCGTCATTGGGTTTTTTTTGGCCCTCTTGGGCCCGTTTTGGACCGTTTCGGGGCCGTCTTGGCCCGCACAGAGCCCATCTTGAGCCGTCTTGGCGCCCTCTTGGCCCCCCAAGAGGCCCAAGAAGTCGAAATCATAGATTTTCTATAGGTTTTGGTTGGTTTTTGAGCCCCGGGAGGGGGGGGGGTGCACTTTGGTCCGCTCCTGCGGCGCAGCTCCCAAGGAGGGGGTAGGGGGGAGACATAATAATGTAACACAACGCAGTATGTGGCAATTGTGCAATCATTGGATACATTGGACCCACTGCATTACAGCATCCGCGGAAAACGCTGCCGCTCAGCAAGTCGCCTCCGGACGTGGATTTCTCTCGCTTCGCGGGGTGCACGTCCGGAGCACGTACAGTCACGTCGTCGCGGAGCCTCTTGGGGGCCTCTTGGAGGCCTCCTTGGGGCTTCCTTGGGCCTCTTGGGGGCTTTTTTGAGGCCTCTCCCCCCTCCCTCCTTTTCATATTCCCTCCCCATATTTCCTTCCAGCGCCGGCTCTAATCATGGGCGCCGCTGCGACCAACTTCCACCTGGCTGAGGCTGCGCCGCAATTCGCCCAGGTTGGAAAAATAGCATTGCACTCCAGTCGCTGCGTGGCCTTTGGGGGGTTCCTTTGGAGCCTTTGGGACGCTTTTTGGGGCCCTTTGGGGGCCTTTTGGGGGCTTCTTCGCGCCCCTTGGGGGCCTCTTGGGGGCCTTTTGGTGCGTTTTGGGGGCGTCTTTGGCCGTATTGGCACGTTTTTGCTCCGTTTCGCCCCTTCGGAGGCCGTTTTGGGGGCCTCTCGCGGCCGCCTTGGGGCCGTCTTGGGGTCCTTTTGGGCCGTCATAGGGGCCTCTTGGACCGTCTTGGAGGCCTCTTTGGGCCGTCTTGGGGTTCTGTTGGGCCGTCTTGGGGCCCTCTTGGGGGTTTCTTGGGTTGTTGTGGAGCGATTTAGGAAACTGCTTGGGCCGCCAAGGCGAGAACGCTAAAACATGACCGAACCATCGGGAAATCAATGATTTTGGGCTCTGGAGGCGCAGTTGTGGGCGCTCTTGGGGCCCACTTGGGCCGTCATTGGGGTTTTTGAGGGCCCTCTTGAGGCCGTCTTGGACCGTTTCGGGGCCGTCTTGGCCCGCACAGAGCCCATCTTGAGCCGTCTTGGCGCCCTCTTGGCCCCCCAAGAGGCCCAAGAAGTCGAAATCATAGATTTTCTATAGGTTTTGGTAGGTTTTGGAGCCCCAGGAAGGGGGGGGGGGGGCAGTTTGGTCCGCTCCTGTGGCGCAGCTCCCAGGGGGGGTTAAGGGGGGAGACATAATCATGTAACACAATACACACAATACACTATGTGGCAATTGTGCAATCATTGGACACATTGGATCCACTGCGTTACAGCATCCGCGGAAAAACGCTCCCGCTCAGCACGTCACTTCCGGACGTAGATTCCTTTCGCTTCGCGGGGCACGCGTCCGGAGTACGTACAGTCAAGTCGTGGCCTGCACTTGGAGGCGCGCTGCGCCCAGTGGGGTTCGTGCGATGAGCCACGTGCTGCACCTGGTCCAGGCCGTCAGCTGGCCGCTCAGTGCAGTCGTTGTGGGGCCTTTTTGGAGCCTCTTGGGAGACTCTTGGAGGCCTCTTGGGGGTTTCTTGGGGGCTTCTTGGGTGCCTGCTGGAGCCTCTTGGGGGTGTCTTGCGCCGTGATGGTGCGTTTTTTTACCGTTTCGCCCCGTCGCGGGCCGTCTTAGGTGGCTCTCACGGCCGCCTTGGGGCTCTCTTGGGGTCCTCTTTGGCCGTCTTGGGGCTTCCTGGGTTGTTTTGGGGTGTTCATTGGGCCGTCTTGGGGCCCTCTGGAGCCGTCTTTGGGCTCCCGTGGGCGCTTCTGGGGCGGTCTGAAGGAAATGTTGGAAGCTGTTTGGAACGTCTTGGGCCTCTGACAATCGAAAAAGGCGAGAACGCCCAAATCCTTCAAACACTTTTGGACAATCATTGATTTGTTGCCTCTGGGTGCGTTCTTGGGGGTGCTCTCGGTGCCCTCCTGGGCCGTCTTGGGGAGCTTTTCTGGGCTTCGTTGGGCCATCTTGGGCCGTCTTGACTGCGTTAATGACCGTCTTGGAGCTACCCCGGGCCATATGGAGACCTTCTTGGAGATTCCCAAGAGACGCTAAAACCCAAAATTGTTTTATATATATACATATATATATATATATAGCACCAGAATTGGGGCCGTCACTCTGGTACGGCGTAGTGGCGCGACTCCAAAGGGGGGTTCGAGGGGGAGACATCATAATGTAAAACAATACAACATGTAGCAATTTTGAATCATTAGATCCATTGGATCCGTTGGATACGTTGCATTTTCGGGGCACCCTTGGGTGTTTTTGGGTCCTTTTTGGGGCCATCTTGGAGGCTGCTTGGGCCGTCATGGGCTTCTGCGAGGCGGAGAAGGCGAGAACGCTAAAAATTGTTTAAAACAATAGGGACATCAATGATTTTGGCCTCTGGAGGCGCAGTTGTGGGCGCCTTCTTGGGGCCATCTCGGGCCGTTTTGGGGCAGTCGCTGTGTGGCCTTTGGGGGGCTTTTTTGGGGCCTTTGGGAGGCTTCTTGGAGACATCTTGGGGGCCTCTTGGGGGCTTTTTGGGGCCCCTTGGGGGCCTCTTGGGGGCCTCTTGGGGCCTCTTGGGGGCGTCTTTGGCGGTTTTGGCGCGCTTTTGCGCCGTTTCGCTTCTTCGGAAACTGTCTTGGGGGCCTCTCGCGGCCGCCTTGGGGCCGTCTTGGGGTCCTCTTGGGCCGTCATAGGGGCCTCTTGGACCGTCTTGGGGGCCTTTTTGGGCCGTCTTGGGGTTCTGTTGGGCCGTCTCGGGGCCCTCTTGGGGGTTTCTTGGGTTGTGCTGGAGCTATTTGCGATGCTGCTTGGGCCGCAAAGGCGAGAACGTTAAAATAGTGCCCAAACCATGGGACAATCCATGATTTTGGTCTCTGGAGGCGCAGTTGTGGGCGCTCTTGGGGCCCTCTTGGGCCGTCATTTGGGCTTTTTGGGCCCTCTTGGAACCATCTCGGACCGTCTCGGAGCTTTTTTTCGCCCGCGCAGAGCCCATCTTGAGCCGTCTTGGCGCCCTCTTGGCCCCCCAAGAGGCCCAAGAGGTCGAAATCATAGATTTTCTATAAGTTTTGGTAGGTTTCTGAGCCCCGGGAGGGGGGGGGTGGCACTTTGGTCCGGCGGTGTGGCGCAGCTCCCAGGGGGAGTTAGGGGGGGAGACATACTAATGTAACACAATACAACATGTGGCAAGTATGCAATCATTGGATAAATTGGATACGTTGCAGTGAGGCGTTCGCCGGAAAACGCTGCCGCTCAGCACGTCACCTCCGGACGTGGATCCTTGGGCTTACGCCACACCGCCGACCCTTTGGGGAATTGGCGGGTTGTTGTGCGTGCTGCTCTTGAGGGCCTCTTGGTCGCTTGTTGGGGGGTTTCTTGGAGCTCTTTTGGAGCTGCATGGGGGTCTTTTCGGGGCCTGCTTGGCTGACATTCTCAGTATTCGCCGTGCACGCCTTGGGAATAGGGCGAGGACCCGTGTATACAGATGGAGGGCATCTATCGAAACACCCGACGAATGATTATCGAAGGCGCCTACGGCGAATCGCCGCCGCCCCCTGCCTTTTTGGAAGCACCTATGTGGCCGAACGCTGATGCCAGACCTGCCAAGCTATCGGACCATGTGTTCCCCGAATCGGTTTGGAAAGCATTCGGGGAAGACGTGGGCATCTTGAAGGTCATCTTGGCCGTTTGGAGGCCATTTTGACCCTTTCGGGCCTTCTTGGAGGACGTCTTGGAGGGCTCTTGGGCCGTCTTGGAGGCCATCTTGGGCCGTCTTGGAGACCTCGTGGGCCGTCCTGGGGGCCTCTTGGGGCCGTGTCTTGGGCCTCTTGGGCGATCGTTCGGCGCACTTGGGCCGTCTCGGGCCGTCGGAAGGCAGAAAACAAGCAAATGCTACAATCCTTCAAAAACCATGGGAAATCAATGATTTGTACATTTTCGGTCCTTCTTGGAGGCCTCTTGGGCCGTCTTGGGCGATCTTAGGGCCATGTTCGGCCGTCTTGGTGGGCTCCTGGTCCGTCTGACACCGTCGGAAGCCGTTTGGGGGGCCTCTATGGGCCGACTTGGGGCCCTCTTGGAATGCTCCAGGGCTGTCTTGAAGGCCCATCTTGGGCGTCTTAAAGGCCTCCTGTGCCGTCTTGGGGGCCTCTTGGGGCCGTCTTGGGGCCCTCTTGGGTCGTTCTGGGGCCATCGTGGAGGCCTCTTGGGCGATCTTTCGGCGATCTTCGGGGGCTCTTGGGCCGTCTCGGGCCGTCGGAAGGCCGACAAGAAGCAAATGTCAAAATCCGTCAAAAACCTTAGGAAAATCAATGTTTTGGGCCTCTTCTGGCCGTCTTGGGCCAGCTTCGAGCCAACTTCGGCCATCTCCATCTTGGGCGTCTTGGAGGCCATCTTGGGCGTGTTGGAGGCCTCTTGGGCCGTCTTGGGGCCCTCTTGGGGCCGTCTTGGAGGCCACTTGGGCCCGTCATGGGGCCCTATTGGGGGCCTCTTGGGCGATCTTGGAGGCCTCTTGGGCCGGCTGTCGGAAAGCCGAAAAGGCGCAAATGCCAAAGTCCTTCAAAAACCGGCGGAAAGAAACAATGATTTTGGCCCTTTCGAGTCTTCCTGGAGGACGTCTTGGAGGGCTCTTGGGCTGTCTTGGAGGCCTCTCGCGGGCCTGTTGGGCCGTCGTAGACCATTTTGAGGCCATCTTGGGCCGTCTTGGAGGCATCTTGGGGCCATCTTAGCCGTCTTGGAGGCCATCTTGGGCCGTCTTGGAGGCATCTTGGTGACCATCCTGGGCCATCTTGGCCGTCTTGGACGCCATCGTGGGCCAACTGGAGGAAGCAGAGGCACGACGGATGCGTTTTGAGCGCCTTTCCGGGTGGCCGGCGGGACGCGCCGGAGCCCCAGGGGGAGTTTTTTTGGGAAAAAGAGCCAAAACCAAAACCGAGAGGGTTTAACACGCCAGGCATTGGCACCCCTTTGATGAATCGACAGGGGGCGGCGGATCGAATGGCTTTCGGCACATCTCGCCACCGTGCTTGGGTTGCGCGTCTGAGGCCACTCAGATGGTTGATGGGGTCCCATGGGAGGCATCTTGGAGGCAGTTTTTCCCAACCCTCCTGCGTTGGGTATGCCCGCGCGACTTCTCCTTCTCCCGCCCCCCTTCTCTCCTCTTCTCTCCTTCTCCCCACCTCGCTCCTTCCTGCGTGCCAGCTTGCCTCCTACCTGGCCATCCCTGGGGGGCTGCGATTTACGAAACTGTAGCCACGTTCGAGGGCCGCTGGGGGGTCCAGTGGAGTGACGTCTTACCCAAACTCAAATGAGACCTCGCCAACCCTGTCGGGTTGTGATCTGCGAAACCGTCGCCACTTTCGAGGGCTGCTGGGTGGTACAGCGGAGTGACGTCTTACCCAGACTACCAGGAGACTTCGCCATCCCGGTGGGGCTGTGATCTGTGAAACTGTAGCCAGTTTCGAGGGCTGCTGGGGGTCCAGCGGAGCGATGTCTTACGCGGGCCTTCTTGGGGCTGTCTTGGGGCCCTCCTGGGCCTTGCTTGGTAAAAATTCCAAATTGAGTTTTTGGGACGCATGCGGACGGTGGCACTGGGGCCTTCGGTGTAGCTCCCTATGGGGCCACGAAGTGCTGTACTGGGTGGGTGAAAATGCCAAATTCTAGACGCTTCACGTATTCCCACCAGCCCATCCAGAATCGACGCCCAGGCGAGTAGAGGGTCGTCCTGAGGGGCTTTTTGGCGTCTTGGGTGCCTCGGGGGGGTCTTTTTGGGCCGCTTGGGATTCTCTTGGGGGCCTCCTGGGGCCATCTTGGGGCCTCTTGGGGCCTCCTGGGCGCTTCTTGGGGCCATCTTGGAGGACATCGATCAAAGAAGAGGGGAGCTTCAATTACGGATTCCCAAACCTTAATAAAATCAATGAGTTTGGCTTCAAAGAAGAGGGTAGCTTCAATTAGGGTTGCCCCCTCAGGAGGCCAACATGGGGCCACAACTTTAGAAAATCAATGATTTTGGCTTCAAAGAAGAGCGGAGCATCAATTAGCCTCGCCCCCCCAGGAGGCTAACATGGGGCCAAAACCATAGTAAATGGCTTCCTCGCCGAGGCCGTTTTGGACGCTCTGACCGCTCGCGGCCCCCGCCGTCCAGGTCCACGGGGAGGGGGTAGGGGGAGGGGTAAACCCCTCCCCGAAGGGGAAGAGGGAGGGGTGGAAGAGGAAACGCTCTAAACAACCGACGCCCAGAGGACTGGTGGGATTTGGCTTTCGGGACTCATGCGGACGGTGGTACTGGGGCCTTTTGTGGAGCTCCCTATGGGGCCACGAAGCGCTGTACTGGGTGGAGGAGGAAGGCGGAGGCGGAGGGAGGAAGGAGGCGGGAGGAGGAGAACGCGGGACCCAACACCGCAGGGTGGTTGGGAAAAAGATAGGAGGGTTCCTTCAGGGCCCGCCTCCTTCACGCCAGCTCGGGCGGGCAGGCGCCCGCTGCGATGGCCATCGTCGAGGGCTGCCCCGCCTTCTCGGGCGGATGCCCCTTCTCGGCGGCTGGCGCGTTCTCGGCGGCGGAGGCGGGCCCGCGGGGCGGGGCGCTTGGGCACCAGGGAGGAGAGGGGGAGGGGTGAGGAAGGAGGAGAGCAGGAGCAAGGAGGTGATGAGGATAACATGTGCAGGAGAACCGCAGGGTGGGGGATGAGGAGGAGGCGAGCAGGAAGGAGAGGGGGGGAGGAAGAGAAGGAAGAGGAGGAGGAGGAGGAAGAGAAGCAGGAGGAGGAGGAAGAGCAGGAGGGGGATGAGGAGGAGGAGAAGGAGGACAGGAGAAGGATGATGATGTTGATGCTGATGCTGATGCTGATGCTTATGATGATGATGCTGATGCTGATGATGCTGATGCTGATGCTGATGCTGATGCTGCTGATGATGATGATGATGATGATGATGATGATGATGATGATGATGATGATGATGATGATGCTGATGTTGATGCTGATGCTGATGCTGATGCTGATGCTGATGCTGATGCTGATGCGCCGCACGCCGAGGCTGGTGCGCGCGGCCGCCGCGGCCCCCGCGGGAGGCGTGCGAGGGCGGCCCAGCCGGCCCCGCGGCGAGGCCACCCCATCGCCAAACGAGTGACGGGGGCAGGCGCGTGCCACGGCCACTCGCGCTTGCTCAGACAGGCCGAACACTGTGCCGCATGCCGAGGCGCTCCTGGTGCGTGCGGCCGCCACAGCTCCAGGCAGGAGTGGGCCGCCGAGTGACGTGGCAGCGCGGATGGGCCGGCATCCGCGTCGGTGAAGCGTGGTGCCCAGGCCCCCGGTGCCCCAGTTGCGGGGGGCACGCGCGGACTGCCCGAGCGGAGCACGGAGCGCGCGGCATGGTATGGCGAGGCGCGGGCGCGGGCGGGTGGCTGCAGGCGCGCGGTGCTTGCATTGCCCACGTCTGCCGGCCACGCGCGACTGACACTCCACCGGCGCCGGCAGCACCAGCACCAGGGCTGCGGAGGCCGCTCGACGACCTGGCTGGCGACTGCTGGGCGGAGTTGGACGGCATTGACCTCAGCGAAGAATTCCGCGCGGATTTCCCCGCCTTTCGATTCGTGCCCAGCGGAGCGCGAGCAGCAGCAGCGCAGATCACCGAGGAGATCTGCCAGGCTCTCCTCGGGGCCGCGCCTGGGAGCCTGGCGGAGGAGCGAGGCTGGAAACTCCTGATGCTTCAGGACCGACTCCTCGTCTTCGCGCCGATGCGCCTTCGCGCTGGGAGGCAGCGGAGGCCCCCAGAAACGCATCCGCAAGACCGCGCCAGAACGGTGCGCGACCGCTGCTCGACACTTCACCGCGTGTCCTGGGAGGAACTCCTGGGGGGGGCGCACGGCCACGCGCGGACCCTCGCGCGGGCGCGCCGCGAGCGAGGAAACGACTGCAGCGACGACAGCTACAGGGCCGACGAGGTGATCTGGAAAACTTTCGGCGAAGAGTATGCCAGTGCAGCTGCCTCGCTCGCCAGCCCCGGCCTGGCGCCGCTCACCGAGGGGACTTGGCAGCGGATGCAGCAGCTCCTGCAGTCGCGCCAAGAGAAGCCGCTGCTGACGCGCGCGCGCCGCCGCCGCCAGACACCCCGCGGGCACTGAGCCACAGGGCGCCGAAGAAGGCCCTGCGCACCAGCCACAGAAGTAGCGCAGCAGCGGCCGGATGAGGCCGGTACGAGCACTGGCGGGCGGTTCTGGCCGACAGCAGGGCGATGACAGCCTTGTGCGGCGTTTGTGATCGCATCTCACTGGGCCGCGCCCCTGACAGCGCGGCGGCTGCGATGTCTCTCTCTAGTTAAGCTCACCCCGCTACAGAAACCAGCGGGCGGCGCGCGCCCTATCGCCGCACCAAACGTCCTCCGCCGCCTGGTGGGCAGGGCGCTGGTTCAGCCGCGCAAAGAGCAGCTAGCGGAGAAGCTGGGCAGACGGCAGTTTGCCATCGGGACGGCGGCAGGCACGGAGGTCCGAGGCAGGCGCACGCTGCGCGGGCCCTCGCCGAGGCGCGACCTGACCTCGTCCTGGTGGCCTGGGGCGCCTACGGGTCGGCTCGGCGCGCGGACTGCTTGCGCCAGCTGGAGGAGCTAGCGCCCGAGCTACTCCCTTACGCCGAGCTCTTCTGCAGACGGACTCCCAAGTACCTTGGCTGGGGCGGCCGCAGGACATGCCGCGGGCTGAGCGCTACCAGCGGAGTGGGCCAGGGGGGCCCGCCGGCGCCCGCCCCTCCCCTACGCTTGCGCAGCGAAGCCGGCGCTGAAACAGCTGGAGGACGACATGCGCGCGGCGGCTACGGCCGTGGGGCTGCCGGCCGACGACGCGCGCGCCTTGGCCTTCCTCGACGACGCCATCGTCCTGGCGCCCCCCGCCCTCGTCGCGCAGCTGCCCCCCGCGGCGCAAGAGGCGCTCGGGCGCATTTGCCTGGAGCTGGGGCCGAACAAAAACACAGGCGTGGTCCGCCCGCTCGCAGTGCCCAGCAGGCCTGGGGCCTCACTGGCGCCCTGCAGAACTTACCCTGGCGGGGGCGCCGCTGGAGACACCGCGGCCGCGCGACCTGCCCGCGGAGGGCGACGGGCGCAGCTTCGCCTTGGGGACTCGCTCCTGCTGCGACACTGTGGGACGGGGAAAAGCACGCACCTGCTGCGCCCCTCTCCACTCGACCGCGCCAGGGCCGCGGCTGCCGCCTACGACGAGGCGGTCTTGGAGGCCTACCAGCGCCTGCTCCGCTTGGACCCTCTGGCGCCCTCCATCCGGGCGCAGTGCAGACTGCCGCTGCGTCGGGGCGGGAGAGGGCTTCGGAGCCAAGACGGAAACGGCCTGGCGGTTCGGGCGGGCGCCCGGGCGCAGAGCCTCGCGGAGGTTCGAGGGAGGACCTGGGCCAGGGTGCCCTCCCGGTGGCCACTGCCTGCCGAGCCGCCAGCGCCGCCCCGACGGCGCCGCCGCCAGCGGGCGCGGCCGCCGCGCCGCCAGCGCCGCCGGCGGCCGCGCTGTCCGCGGCGCCAGCAGGGGCGGCACAGCCGCCGCCACCGCCGCCCGCCGCCGCAGCCGCCCCTGGGGAAGGAGCCGAGCACGCCCTGCCGCCCTGGCGCGACCTCGCCGCCGAACCTCGCCAGAAGCTGCCAACGCAACTGCAAGGCCCAAAAGCTTACAGCCTTGCTAAGCGCATCCAGCCTCGAGGAACGCGCGAGCCTGCGCCCCCGCGGCGGCCCGCGCGCGGACGGCTGGCAGCTGGCCTCGCCAGGCGCCGCGGGCGAGAGACTCGGCAGCGCAGACTACTACGCCACGGCGCGCGCCCTGCCGCGCCAGGACTGCGCGCCCCAGGGCGCCCGCTGCCAGAGACGCGCTCGCGCGGGCCCACGAGCTGGACAGCAGCGCGGGGGGCCCTTGTGATCCAAATCGCACCGTGCCTATAGGCGCGCGCGCGGCGGCGGCGCGGCGGCGCGCGGCCGAGCTGTGGAAGACGCGTGGGGGCGCATCCACGGGGGGTGCGGCTACCGCACCGCGCGCCAAGTGGAAATGGCGCTGCTCGCACTGCGGCGCGAGGGGCGCGACGCTTGACCCGCCCGCAGTGCTGTGCAGCGGGTGTGGGGCGCCCTTGCAAATCTAGCGCGGGGAGGCCATTCTGGACCTCGAGGCGCAGGCGCCGGGATGCCCGCGCCAGTTCGCGGACGTCGCCATCAGGTACGCCGCGCCTGGCGTCGCCGAGCACCTCGCGGCAGCGGCCCAGAGGGATGGAGCCGTAAACGCAGATGCGGAAACCCTCACAGTGGCGCCGCCATCCAACTGGCCGCGCTCCGCGGCCCGTTCTCCCTCTTTGGCCGTCGAGACAGGTGGCCGGCACGGGAGGGCCGCTCTGCGCCGCCCGCGGCTGCTGGCGCGAGATCTCGCCCAAAGCGCGGGGGAGGAAGAGGGCAGCGCGGCGGTTGCCAGCGCCCTGGCGCAGCGGTGGGGGCCGAGCTCTCGGACGCCCTGCACGGGGCGACGGCCTGGCAGCTGCGCGCACGCCTCGGAGGAGACCGGGCGGTCTGCGTTGCTGCCCTCTGCGAGGCGGCGGCGGGCTGAGCTCGCGAGTGCGGCGGGCCTGGCGGCGAATTGTGGCGCGGTGAAGCTGTCCTATGTTATCGTCCTGTGGCCGTGCACCATCCTGGCGGTTTCGGCGAAGCTCAGAAGGGGCAGGGCTTTAGAGTGATGTGGCAGACAGACTTTCTTGTTGCAGAAGGAGGAGGAGGAGGAGGAGGAGGAGGAGTAGGAGGAGGAGGAGGAGGAGAGGAGGAGGAGGAGCAGGAGGAGGAGGAGGAGGAGGAGGAGCAGGAGCAGGAGCAGGAACAGGAGCTGGAGCAGGAGCAGGAGCAGGAGCAGGAACAGGAACAGGAGCAGGAGCAGGAGCAGGAAGAGGAGCAGGAGCAGGAGGAGGAGGAGGAGGAGAGCAGGGGGAGGCGAGCAGGGGGGGAGCAGACAACGAACCAGACGCTTCTCTACTGGGAAAGCCGCCCGCTCGAGCGTGCGAGCCTCGGCCCTTGAACGCCGGCCAAGACCTCCTCGTGCCAGGGAGGGAGGAGGGGGCGGGAGGAGGAGAGCAGGATGCGGACCTTTTTCGCTCCTCTTTCCTTCCTTTTTCCTTCTCATCCTCCCCCTCCTTCCTCCTCCTCCTCCTCCTCCTCCTCCTCCTCCTCTTCCTCCTCCTCCTCCTCCTCCTCCTCCTCCTCCTCCTCCTTCTCCTCCTCCTCCTCCTCCTCTTTTGAGTTGGCCAGACCTTACGCTTACGCGAGTTGCGTTCTTGCAGTGCTGCACATATATATATATATATATATGTATATATATGTGTGTGTGTGCGAAAGAGCGCGTCCTGTGGTCGCTTGGAGCGGCGGGGGTTGGAACCGGACCCCCCCCCCTCTTCCCCTACTTCTCCGATCTCCTTCTCCTGGGGCTGGCGCCTGCGTCGACGGCGGCTGGCGGCGGCGGCGGGGACAACGATTTCCTTTTCTGGACCGGCGCAGGCGCCTGCGGCGGCGGGTTTTGGCGGCGGGGACTGTCGACGAGGACGACGGTGGTGGTGGTGGTGGTGGTGGTGGTGGTGGTGATGGTGGTGGTGGTGGTGGTGGTGGTGGTGGAAGGGATGGTGGTGGAAGGGATGGTGGTGGTGTGGTGGTGGTGGTGGTGGTGGTGGTGGTGGTGGTGGTTGGTGGTGGTGGACGGTGGTGGTGGCGGTGGTGGTGTTGTGGTGGTGGGTGGGTGGTTTGTTGTGGTGTGGTGGTGTGGTGGTGGGGGTGGTGGTGGTGGTGGTGGTGGTGGTGGTGGTGGTGGCGGTGGTTGTGGTGGTGGTGTGGTGGTGGTGGTGTGGTGGTGGTGGTGGTGGTGGTGGTGGTGGGTCGTGGTTGTGGTGGTGGTGGTGGTGGTAGTGGTGGTGGTTTGGTGGTGGTCTGGAGGTGGTTTGTGGTGGTGGTGGTGGTGGTGGTGGTGGTGGGCTGTGGTGGTGGCGGTGGTTTGTGGTGGTGGTGTTGGTGGTGGTTGTGGTGGTTGTGGTGGCGGTGGTGGTGGTGTTGTGGTTTGTGGTGGTGGTGTTGGGTTGTGCTGCTGGTAGTGGTGGTGGTTGTGGCGGCGATGGTGGTGGTGTGGTAGATTGTGGTGATGGTGGTGGTGGTATTGTTAATGTTTTTTCTTGGTGGTGGTGATGGTGAGTTGTGGTGGTGGTGGTGGTTGTGGTGTTTGTGGTGGCTGTGGTGGTGGTGATGGTGGTTGTGTGGTGGGTTTGTGGTGGTGGTGGTGGGTTGAGGCGGTGGTGGTGGTGGTGCTACTGGTGGTGGTGGTAGTGGTGGTAATTGTCGCTGCGTCCCCGCCGTCGCCGGCGCCAGAGGGGGGAGGGTGTTTGAACCCCCCCCCAATTTGGGTTGCCTCTGGTCATCGTCGCTGCGTCCCCGCTGTCGGAGCTGCTGGCGGCCGCCAGCGCCGGCGCCGAAGGGGGGAGGTTAGGGAGGGGGGGGTTTGGGGAGGAGGGGAGTCCCCTTGGTTTTGATCGACGGCGCCGAGTGTTGGGGGGGAGAGGCCACCCCCCGGATCGAAACGCGCCGCTGAATGTTCCCAAGGCAAGCCCCCTGTGAAACGCGCTCTCTCAGAAGCGCACGTGATTCGGCGCAAAAGTTACCTGCCGGGCGCCGCGGCTAAGGCGAGAGACAGTGAATAAGCATAAGTAGTAGGCGCCCACCAGGTAAGGCAGCTTGCATCTTATTGGATAAGTCCCAAACGCGTAGACCAAGTAACAAATAGTGAATGCCAATTTTCATTAGGTACATGCTGCGAACAGTGCAAAGGTTAGGAACTAATGCAGTTCTCCACAGCCACATCCGAAGACAGCGTAGGGGTCTGCCCATGTGGGGACCCAATTGTGCAAAGTGAGTGTTGCAATAGGGTTGTAAAGGATTACCCCTAACCTCCAAAGAAGAGCGTGCAATCTTTGGGCTGCGACCCAGGCTTTTGTACCACAGCCCCGAACCTAGGTGTAGAGATCCTCCCCGCCTCTGCCCACCACCCGCCTCCCGAAGTAAGGATCGGCACTGTCGCTGTGCTGCCAGTACTCTGGGGCTGGGTGCTCGCGTGATATGGTGGCAAGGCAAGGCAGCGTAAGGGTCAGCCCCTGGGGGGACCCAAGTGTGCACTGCGAGTGCTGCAGTAGGGTTTTAAAGGTTGACCCCGAAGCTTCAAAAAACGAGCGTACAATCTTTGGGATGCGAGCCCGGATTTTTTTGTAGGATAGCCCCGAACCTAAGTAGAGAGATCCTCCTTCGCTACCTCCGCAGTCTCTAGTGGTCCACTTCTCCTCCATCAGGTAAGCTATCATGTAGCATTGGAAGAAGACGTGAACGTGTGGCTGTTCTAGGGTTGCCGCCCAGTGTTTTCGGGTGCACTTCGAACCACTTCGGTACTGGGACCCTCGTGCTGTTCGTATGATTACTCTCGGGTTAAAGCACGATCCAAATAGTCCAGCAAGGTAGTCTTGTGATAGGTGTCTCAGGCTGGCCTTTTTGGGTTGGCCTATGAGATAAACAGCCCTATCTGTGGTTATGTGCTGCCAAGACGCTGTGAACTCCGAGTCGGCGTTGTCTGCTACAGGAGGGGGGGGGGAATCGTTCTGCAGGGCGTACTGTTTTTTACCCGCGGGTCGTTCTGCAACGATTTCCCGATCGTTCTGTTTTCGTTCTGCGGGTCGTTATGTTGGGGTGTTGCGAATCGTATTGCAGATCGTATTGCAATCGTATTGCGCGGCGTACTGCAGAAATTACCCTCTGAGGGAAATTTTGCAAAATTTCCTTCTATCGTAGCTCGCGTGCACGGCGTGCAATGAGCGACACCGCTGGGTGATCGCGTGGGGTTGCTTGTGGGGGGGGCAGACAACGCCGACTCGATATGAGGGGGAAGCTTAAATAAAGAAGGAGGGGTGAGCACGAATACGAGGAGAAGGAGGAGAAGGAGTGAGGAGCGCAGGCGGAAAGCGAGGGAAGGGAAGAGCAGGAAGAGGAGGAGGAGGTGGAGGAGTCCTCCCCCCCCCTCCTCCTCCCTCTTTCTCCCTCCTTCGCTCCCACTCCTCCTCCTCAGTCCTCCCCCTCCCTTTTCTCCCCCTCCTCATCCACTACCTCTGGAGTCCTCCTCCTCCTCCTCCTCCTCAGTGCTCCCTCCTCCCTCCCTCCCCTGCGGGCAACGGCAGCGGTTGGCCTGCGCAGTGAAGGTGTTCTCCGAGTAAAGGGCGGGTGGCGGCTCCTCCTCCTTCCTCCCTCCTCCTCGTCCCTGCTTCCTCTCCTACTTATTTTTCTTCTCCTCATTCCTCTCCTCTGCTCACCGTCTTCTCTCCCTCAGCCTTCCTCCTCCTAACCCCTCCTCTCTCATCTCCTCTGCTCCGTGGCCGGTTTCCACTGCTCGAGGCCCGACGCGGCCGCTAGGCCACTCCTCGGTGACTCGAGCTCGAGCTTAAATTCTCAGCACTCGGCGTGCTCAGCAATGACAGAAACTCGTTTCTTTTTGAGTGGTTCCAGGGGGGGTGTTTTCACGAGGGGTGATTTCAAGATGTTGTCACCATTTCCATTCATCATCATAACACCATTTCCGTCATTGGCTTACAGGCCGCCCCGACAGGGGCCACCGATGCCACACTCGAGGGTGACGTCAAGGCCGATGGCAAAGTCCAGCGGCGAGGCCATACGCAAGGCCCCAAAGGAGAGCCTCGCCCTGGCCTTCACCGCCGTCGGCCTCGACATCACCCCATCGATGGTGGCTTCGATGGCCCTTCATGCGCATCTACTTGCGCTTCATGGCCTCCGCGGCCCTCTGCCTGATGGGCAGGAAGACCGAGGCCCACTTCGAAAACCTCTGGGCCTCCTTCTTGATGGCCCTCGTCTTGATGTCCCTCTCCTCCGCGTTGTACTGCTTCATGCCGTCGCTGTTGTACAGGCGCAGCAGCAGCGCCTCGCTCCTGGTCGTGCCCATGGCCATCACCATATCGGAAGCCTTGCTCACGATGGCGGTGTCCACCGCGGAGCCGACCAAACGGCACGCTTCGGAGTACTTCTTGATCAAATGCTGCATCTTGTCAGCCTCCGCGTACAGGTCACCCACCTGGAACAAACTCTCTGCGCTGATGTCGATGCAGTCGGTGAGGGTCGCCGTCTTCTCGTCCAACGCCGCGTGCCAGCTAGCCCCGTCCTCGCCGCCAAACTGGCGGCTGGTGTTCTCCTGGATCGCTGTGTCAAGCACGGCGAAGGCGGAGGAAACGAACGTGTTCTTCTGGTCGGCCGCGAAGCGCTTGTACTGAGCGAACTCTTCGTTCATCCTGGCCGTGTGCATGGACTCGGGAAGCTTGCACGAGTGCTTGTCGTACTCCACCATCTCTCCGAGCAAGCGGCTCAACAAGGTCGTGAACCCATCATGTGGCTGGGTGTCGGTGTTCTCGTACTCACTGTGGAGAGCGATGGTGTGGCCGATGTCGGACTGCAGCTTGACGCAGGCTGCCCATGCCTTCCAGCCGTCTGTAAGGTCACACTTCTGCAACATCGCATCGGCAAGGACGACCGCCTCGTGGGCCATCGTGTTCGCAACTCCGCTGTCCGCGTAAAGGCTGACCACTGCGGTGACCGCGTTCTGAATCATCTTGCCGACGCTGGAGTCCGCGGTAAACTTCGGGATGTCTTGGTGCTTCTCCATCTTGAGGCAGCCAATGAACTTCTGGCAGTCAAACTCTGGGTCGAAGCAACCCGCGAGGCTCTCAGAGACGGTGCTGTCAAGCTCAGCTGCGGCCACGGCCGCAACAGTAGAGGCACACCATGTCGATATGTCGTCGAGGATGCCCTCCTTCGGCCACACCTCCTTCGCAGCCCCCGCGCACATACTAAGGTTCTCCACCTGGGACTTCGTCACAGTGTCGCCATCGGCCTGACCCACGGACTCCCACGCACGCTGCAACAACTGGACGAGCTTGATCTCCCACTGCTTGGTAGCACCTGGCGCCAACGTGTGCTGTGCGCGTTGAAGCTGCTCCAGGGACGAGGTAAATACATTGGTAAATCTAGCGCCATCTGATCCGAACCCGTCGATCCTTTCAATGGCCTTGAGCGAAGCGTCCATGGTTTCAACTGAAGACAGCATGTCGGGAATATGGTTGAAAACGTGCAACGACCTGGTCTTGAAGAAGTCACCGTGGTAAAGGGCGAGCATGGCATGGGCCTGGATCGTCTCTTTCTTGTCCTGGAACTGCTGCATCGCCGACTGGAGCGCACTGAAATGGTGGGGGCTAGGAGTGTTCGCCACGACTGCAATGACGGCGCGAATCGCATCCAAGAAGGCGTGCGTGTTCTCAGGGACCGTATCCATCTCCTCCAGGGCAGCCTCGAAGATTGACTCCATTGATGTCAGAAGGGCAACCATGACGTCTACTGTGCGCTCCCCACGTTGAGCAAGCATCGGGATCAACTCATGGACGACTACCTTTGACGATGCATCGATCCGCTCGTTCAGAAACAGGCGGAGCTCGGCAACCTTCGGAGCAAGAATGCTAAACTCTGGCTCCTCATGCACGATCTGGATGTCGGAATCCTCCTGGACGGTCTCAATCATGGACTGCTCTCCGCCGACGACCTGGTCGCCCTTGCTCCGAAAGGGGCTCACCACCAAGGTCACGCGGGCGATGTCGGCTGCCTCAACGCCGACGTCGTCGGCCTGGGTGAGGGCGATGGCCATCTGCTGGCACGCACACGCGTGCGCAAGCTTCGTGCACACGTGACCTGGACATTCAACCTTCAGGGCGTGCAGCTTCTGGCAGGCCTCCCACAAAGCATCGCTGCCTCCTGGGTTCGCTGCGAGCTCCTCCATCAAATGGATCGCAGCGTCGGTCTTGTCCAAGAACTTCTCGAGCCTGCCAGCCTGGGGAGGGGGAGAGGTGAAGAGAAGGAGGAGGAGGATGAGGAAACAGAGGAGGAGGAGGATGCAGGAGGAGGAGCAGGAGGAGGAGGGGAAGTAGGAGGATGAGACGGATGAGGACACTGACGATTAGGAGGATGGCGACGAGGAGGAGGAGGAGGGGGAGGATGAGGATGAGGAGGGGGAGACGGGGGATGAGGAGCAGGAGGAGAAGAAGCGGAGGACAATGAGGGAAGGCGAGTAGGGTCATGAGGTCAAGAGTGGGAAGAGTCACGATGCTGAGGAAACGGATGAGGAGAAGGACAACGAAGGAGCTGAGGAGGAGGAAGATGAGGAGAGGGAAGAGGAGGAAGAGGGGGAGCGGAGGGGGAAGGGGGAGGAAGGGGAAGAGGAAGAGGGTAGGAGGGAGTAGGGGTGGACGGGTAAGGAGAGGGCCGAGAGGCCTCGTTCACCCTCCAGCTACTGGAGGGCGAATGAAGCTCGACGCGCCTGAAGCGTCGTCGCAACGGCTTGAAGCAGCCGCCTGACGCACTGGCGAGCCCACTGCATGCGCCTGGAGAGCCTGGGGTCCCTGTTGAACGCGTTCGCGACCGTGCAGACGCTGTGCCAGAAATCTGGAGACCTCGTCCGCGCCTGGCCCTCCATCATGTTGTCGTCCTCGTTCTGCTCCTGGTCGGGCTCGGCCGAGTGCGCTGCCGCTGGCGGCGTGCCGTCGGCGCCCACCGAGGGCGCAGGACTACCAAACGACATGCGACGGGGGATGCTGCCACCTGCACCTGAGCCATAGCCTTCGGCCCCGCCAGAATGAACCGATCTGGCATCGTCACCTGCCGTCGGCACGTCCTGAAGCCTCAGCATGTTCGGCGCCTGCGCCACAGCGGAAGCCACGCTCCTCGGGGAGGCCTGCGGAGTCCCACATGCCGAGCCTGGCCCTCCAGCATGACGGGGAGGCCGATGATCTCCAGGAGGTGGCGAAGCTGACGGTGTACGACCTGATGGAGCAGCAGCGCATGCAGCAGGCATGCGCACGTGCTTGTGGGCATCCTTCTTGCGCTCCAGCTCCTCGACGGCTTCGCTGATCTGCTCCTCCGTGTAGGACTTGATCCCTCTGTTCTTCGGCTGGTACTTGCTCGCGAACTGCCCTCCCCACATGTCGTGCAACCGCTGCATCTCATGATCGAAAGTGATTTGGCCCTGCGACTCGAACGTCTGCTCTGCCATGAGAGGCTGGTGCATCACGATTCGGCTGTTCAAATACCTGATGACCTTCGGCATCGTCCCGCCACCAGAACCGCTTGCAGTGTCGGAGCCAGGCGGTCGCAAGAATCCCGACTCTGTCCTGCCACCAGGGAAGTCACGCCTCAAGCCAGTCAACTTGACGTCATCCATTTTGACTCCGTGGGCGGTCTCGAAGGCCTCCTTCTCGTGGAACTCAACGCACTCCTCCGTGTAAACGCCACCGATCGTCTCCCTGTAGACCTGGCACTGGCCCCATGGTCTCGGTGCCTGGGGATGCGCCAGCGCCGCCTTGTGCTCCGTCAGGTCCTTCTGGTACGGGCTGGCCTTGCCCTTCTCATCAGCAGTCTGCTCCGCCTTGCACAGCGTCGCGACGTCGACGTACCTGATGAGGGCGAAGGAAGCGCATCCTTCGCAAACAGGCCCGATCGGAACAATGATCTGGTTGTTCCTCCCATCAAGCTGAAGTTCTTTCTCAGCCCAGTTGGAACAATCTGGCAAGCACTTGTCGCCGCAAGACCCGCATGAACACCCAACTGTTGGAGCGAAGGCCCTCGTCTTTCCTCGCTTCGGAGGCGGCTGGCCACTGGCGTCGGCAGGCGATGCCGCCTTGCCACGGACCATCGGGGGTCAGGCTGAGGCCGGCACCGAGGCAGCGCGCTGAGGCCGGTTGCGCTGGCCGCAGTGTGCCGTAGGAAGACTGCGCAGCGGGCCAGCACTGCGCTGGCACCTCGCCAAGAGCACAACGCTCTGAGCCAAAACGGCCACGATCGCCATCATCATCACATCGCCGTCCTTACCATCATCTTGCGCCATCCCAGGGGCTCCGAAAAAAAAAAAAAAAAAAAAAAAAAAAACATTGGACGGGGGGCGCTGCCGCGTAACCATGCAAAGCACAGCAAACGTAAGCGTAGATGAATACAAGTGGCAACGCAATGCATGACGTATTGCACGGGTGAGGCAACGTGGACACGAACTTACGAGCATTGGCCCATTATGCATGTACCCCCCAATGCCATTTGCCCCTGGGACGCTGACATAACAAGTATTGAATAGAAGCGCTGCGGTTTCTGAACTGTTTGAGCTCTCCTGGAGCCGCAGAAGGGGTTGACCCAGCCCGAGAGGCAGAGAACGGAGAGCGTGCGAGAAGTAGCGAATGGCCAACAACGCACACATCAATTAGAACCAGCTCTGCCGCACACCCACGGCGCAAAAGGACAATGAAGTATCGGATCAATTGCCAATCAACTCCTCAGTCCTCAGGTGCATCTCAAGCTATCGACCGACTTGGCCGAGAGAAGCGCAGAGAGGTAGCAACCCTCGCACTGAGAAAGCCTTTGCGGGCGTGAGAACATGTCTGAACGCATGGCGGGTAATTATCAACAGGCGTAGCAGGCGTAGCACAGTTTAGAGATGCAAGACCCCGTGGACGAACCTTTCGGATGCCATATGCTTAGGGGGTAGCAAGGCCCTTGCATAATTGTCAACATGGCCATTCTAATCCATAATGTTGTGTTGTTTGTTTCCCAAGACACCTGATGGCACGACCCCTCCAGAGACATAGCGGCCCAATCACGTACTCCCAGAATGCCCGCAACATGTGTGTACGAACCCCATTGGTGCCAGATTAACCTCAAAGCGAGATTAAAACCCAAGACTCCTTAGGCCCCATCCAAGACCTTCAGGGGGTGGGCCAAAGCAACCTTGGGGGGGTCTATATTGTGGCAGTGACGAAGACCCAAGGTGGAGGAGGAGTGGAGGTCACCAGCGATCCCTCGCACAGACGGGTCTGGCTCTCCTGTCCCCGCAAAGGATCTTGCGAGAACGAGCGCGGGGCTGCCTTGAAAAGACCGAGCAGCGATGCAACTGCATAAAGACATGCCAGAAGAAGGAGGAGGAGACAGGAGCATATGAACAAGTTCTGGGGCGAGCAGAAAGAGGGCAATGATACTGAATGCGACGCAAAAGTTCGGTCTCTCGGACAAGCAGCGCCTGCCTACTCCTGTTCAGGGTGTGAAGGCACAAGCTCCCGTTCAATGAATGTTTCGGTGGCAGACTCGATGTCGTTGTCACGGTCAATGGCACGATCAGCCTTCAGTTGCATGTCTACAAGCACCTTCAACAAATTACGGACACGCTTCCTCAATGACTTGATGCGAAATCTGGCGACGACGAGGTCCTGCATCACCTTTTTGAGACGCTGCCTCGTCGGACGGCGCAGACCCATGAAACGTGGCGAGTACGGCTTCTTCTTCGGCGCCATCCAGAGAGAACACTGACGGCGGGAAGGCGCTGGGGGCTCCGGAACCTCGAGGCAAAATGATCACGGAAGTTCGGCGAAATGGTTTCCGACACCCGCGAATCATTTGTTCAAGGGGGTGTGTTCGATTGATTGCATGACGCTGGGCTTGGCGCTCAACCTCTGACGACGCTAGCCGAACTCCCTGGCGTTCAACCTCTGGTGGCCCTTGCCTAGCAACGGCGGGAAGCCGACTCCGCCGATTGCACGCGGGAGCAAACTGTTGCTTATTTGCCAAGTTAGTTTGAACTGGCTGTGGCGTTGCTCGCGGTTATGACCTAGCCCATGATGCAAAACTACATGTCATTCGCGAGGCCTCGCGCACGCCTACCTTCGCCCTCTCGCGCTCCGCCGCTGCTGTGGCTGGGCGCGGCTTGCCCTGCCGTGCTATATGTGGCAACGCATGTGGTTGGAACCGACAGATATTTCGCACCTCGCATGCACGCGAGAAGTTTATCGCACAACGTATACATATACGTGGGCCATGGCCTTGTACATCGCACATGGCTGCCCCCCATGGAAACAGCGCGACGCGTGCGTTTCGAGCGCGAAGTGATCGTTCGCGCGGCACGGGCGCGACGCGCGCGTGCAGATGCCCAGCCAACGCGGGGCAACCATGGCTGATTGCCAGGGCGCGCAAGAACTGCATGATCATCGCGGGCAAGGCTACGCAGCCCACCCGCGATATCTCAACACCTTCTCCGATGGCCGCTAGCGCCGACGCAATGCTCGAGGCAACCAGCGCAGGCAGACGAGCCGCGCGATGTTCCATCGGGAGCAGCCAGAGAAACGCGCGCGCCATGTGCCGCTTCCGCGTAGACAGAGCATTCCTCTTCCGCAGGCCGAACGCGCTGGGCACCGTCGTCGGCTATGACGGCGCGAGTCGCGCCCTCCGCGCGCAAACAAGTGGCATCGGGGGCGCTAACAGCGACCGCGAACGCGTGCTAAACCCGCCCTTGGGAGCGCGGCGCGCGGCCGCGGCAGAACCTGTCACAAGCCGCCCATGCCAGCTCGGCTCCAGACCGACTCGGTCTCGCCCGACTGGCCGCCGCGCACGCGCCGATGCGCGCTACTCAGCGCCATCGACGCTATCTGCGCGCGCTGCGAAGGCGCGGTGGGTCGGCCGCGACATCGGCGCCAACGCCGCCGCGGGCCGCGCCGCGCGCGAGCCCGCCGCGCCGCGTCCGCTAGCGCGATTGCAGCCGCCGCCGTCGCCGCCGACCTCCCTTATCGAGCCGAACGGCGGGGGCCGCCGCATGCCGCGCCGCGCGCGCTGCGGCGCGCCGCGACGCCGCGACTGCGCGGCGCGCCATTGGGCAGTGGTGCGCGGCGAGGCGCGGCGCCCGAAGAATTCGGCACGGGCGAAAGCCTTGCGACGCGCGGGCGCGGCGTTTGGCGCGCCGAGCGGAAGTCGCGGCAGCGAAAGAAGTCGCGCGCGCTCGACGACGCGCGATCAAAGGGCAGCCGCTCGAAGTCGGCATTCCCGCGCGCAGCGCGCGCTGGCCGTCCAAACGGCACGGCGACGGCGTTGCCGCTTGTCGCCGTCGGGCGCGTCGCCGCGGCTCGATCGCGCCGAACAAGCGCAGGGGGCGGCTGCGTCGGCGACGAGACTGCCGCCGAAGCGCATCGGGCGCAGCGCGCCAGCGACTCGCGCGGCCCAAGGGCACCCCGAAACGCTGCTGCGCGCTTGGGAACTGCGCTGAGGCGGAGACCGCCGACGCTGCGGCCCCCTCCGCGCGCGACGCCCTTTCGCCGCTGCGCCCCGCAAGCTCGCAGCGTTACCGAGCTGCGCTCGCCGCCTGGCGCCGCCCGCCCGCCCCCCTCGCCGCGCCCTTCCGCTGTCTACCCGCCAGACTCGCCGCGCCCGATCGGACCCCTGCCGCGTCGCCCTGCCCGCTCCGCCAACTCCGCGTCGCCGCCGCCACGTCGCCACGGGCTTGCAGCGGCCCTCTGCTGCGCCCAGCCCCATCGCGCAGAATTATCGCAGCGCGCGCATCTGGTCAACCGCCCCGACCCTGCGCTGCGCTGCCCGCCGCAGTTGCGCGCGGCGCCCTCGGGCGACGCGCGCCCGCGGCTGCGTGCGCGACTATGGGCCAGCAAGCCGTGCGCAGTTGCGGGGCGGGGCGCTCCTCGGCTCGGGCGCGGCGGCGCGCGCGGGGGGGTCGTCGGCGCGCGCCAGAGGGCCCCGCGCCAGCAACGCGAAAACCATTCATTGATTCCAGTGCACATGGGCGGTCGACACTGGAATGGCGCGCTTGCGCATGCGAATTGGAATTCATGCCCGCGGGCAGGTCGAGTGAACAACTTCCGCCGACCAGGCGCCAATTTTTGGGGTAGGGGGGTACTTTGCAACATTTTGAGCCGTTTTGGTCGCAAAGGAAGATGCTGAATGCAGCCGACCACGCGTACAATGCTGATGCGGCGCGGTGGGCCAGGGCGACGTGCGCGCCGATTCACGCGAGGTCGCGCTCGGCTACGTTCGGCAGCCACTTATCGCGCGACGCGCAGGCTCGGGCCCGCGCGCCTGCGGCGTCGAGCGACGGCACGCCGCCGTCGGTCGCGCTTTCCAATGGCGTCCTGCGCGGGACGGCGGGGGAAATCCGATTTTCCCCCGTAGTAAAGAAATTTTCCTCCGTAGTAAAGAAATTTCCCTCCGTCGTATTGCGCGAGACGATTTGGAAAATCGAGTTTGCCGAATCGATCTGCGCGGGACGACTTCCGCCCTCCGCGGTCGTCGGTCGCCGACGCGCCCGACGTCTGGGCGCGGGCCCCCGCGCGGCCCCGACGCGCGAGCGATGACTGCAGCGCGCTCCGTCACTTGGCGCGCGCGCTGCAAACAGAGGCGCGCAATCGCGAACTCGACCTCGCAAGCCGCCGACCCCGACGGTCCGCAAGTTGGGCGCGGGAGAAAGGGCGCCGACGCCGCGCCCGCCTTCGCCCGCGCCCGAGCCTTGCCCGCGCGCGCGCGCCTGCGCGCGCCGAGCCGCGACCGCATCCATGGCCACGTCCGCCCGACGCGGCCATCGCCCACGCACTTTCTCCAGTCGCGGGCAAATGCGCCAACGCGCAGCACCGGCGGCGGAGGCGCCGCGCGTCTCCGCTGCGCCCCCTGCGCCCGCGACCACTGCGAAGCGCGCTGCGGCCAGCGCCGCGGCGCGACCAGCATTTTTTCGAAGGGCCAGCGGGGCGCGCGGGCGCCCAGCGCGCGCGCGCGTCTTGTCTGCGGAGTAGCATGCGCAGTCGGTGGATGGTCCCTCGAGTAGACTGATGCGCTGCTCCGCAAGTTGACGCTGACGTCGGCGGCGCTCGCGGGCCCCGTTCTCTTCGTAGGCGGCGCGCGCCTGCGCTTCAGAAGCTTCCTGTTGTAGCCGAACATGGGTCGGGGCTTGCGGACGTCGCCGTAGCTGTTGTGCTTCGAACTCGCGCAGGTCGAGGTCGTTGGCGATGAGCTGCTGCAGCCCGCGTCGTTGGACATGGCCGTTGTTTTCCTCGAGGTGGGTCTCGAGCTGCTGCTGGCGCAGGGCGTCCTTCTCGTAGTCGGTGAGGCCGTATGCGATGATTTGATGGTAGGGTTCCAATCTGTTGACGGCTGTCTGCTTTTCGTGCGCGGGCGCCCTCCGAAGGCGACCGCAGGGGTCAGCGAGTGCGTGCGCGCCTGGAGTCCGCTGCCGCGGCCGCTTCGCCCTGGGAGCCCACTTCTGCGACGCAGCTACGCGCAGATTTCCCCGCTGGAGCTCCGCGCGCTTAGCCCGACGGCGCGGAAAGGCCGCCCATGTGGAAGACCAGCCGCGCCAACATGTAAAGGTTGCAACCTTCGCTTGTGGGGGCGGCTGCCATGAATGAATGTGTCGGGAACTCCAGAAGTTTCGCAGCGGCGTCTTCGAGCCGATTGGCGCTGCCCACCAGAGGCACCTGCGTCGGTCCACAATCGGTCTGCCTTGGCGCCAGCAGTCGAGCGACCGTCGCGCGGAGCATCGCAACGTGCACCGAGCGGGCCCCTGCCTTCTCGCGGGCAAACCCTGGGCCCCTGGCTTCCCGCGGGCAAGCCCGCGCGACTGCCCGCCCCAGCCCAAAACAGGAACGCGTCGCGTGGTGCTGCGCCCGTCCGGCTGGCAACGACTGGGCATCTGCCTTCTCGCGGGCAAGCCCAGGGCCCCTGCTTTCCCGCGGGCAAACCCAAGCCATTGAGGCTATCTTCTCTCGGGACCATGCCTTCTCGCGGGCAAACCCAGGGCCATCTGAGCAACCTGTGGCGGCTTATCGTGCCGTGCCCTGGGTCATGGTGCCGCTATCGCTGTCGTTTGCTTACGTCGCCCGCCTACTAGCCGAAATCTTGTCGTTCGCCCGCGCAATGACGTTGCATGACCCCTTGGCCGTCGGGAAGACTGGGCCCTTCGCAATCTAAAGCAAATCTCGCAGCGCCTCGTGAGAGCGAAGCAAGCCACCCGCCAGGCAGAGCATGCCCATTTGGGCAAGCATCGAGGCGCTCGGCCTTGTCCAGCAGGGCACGTGTTCACGCCTCGCCGACCACGGGGCGTCCGCCGCGCTACTTCCACGCAGGTTACGCTGCGCCGTGACAAGCGCATGCATGTGCTGTTCTTCGCGACGCGCCTTTCTTGCGCGACGGTAGTTGACGTTATGCGCCACGGAAGCCATGCACCCGCGCTTCTGCGCAGCAGTGGCAACCAGCGCCCATGCCACGGCGGGTCGCGACGCCACCTCTGTCCGCATCGGGCAGATGTGCGCGGTCCAGGTGTAGCAACACCTCCGAATCATATTAGCAACTAGGCGCGCGGCTCTCGGCTTGCGATTGGGCGTAAACGCCGCCGCCAAACTCAACGCGAACCAACGCAGAGCGACGGATCATTGCGCCATCTACTACTACGCACACCTCTGCATGGTGCAAGAAGCTGCTAGCAACCGCGGCCGCGCGACTGCACAACGCCCCGCAAGCTGGTCGCTCGCCCAAGGAGGTGACTGACCAAGGTCAGTTCGAGCCATTCTGGGTATATTTATATAATGTTTAACGGTGTGTAGCCACCATTGCTCCTGATACGACTTACTGTGTGAAGAGGCTCACTCAAGTTCGCGCCCACTCACACTCCGACCCACGCAGGGGTCCGCACGGACTCGGTTTTAGGTGCAACCGTTGGTCAGAGCAACCCCACCCCCGATGACGCTTTGTTTTCGCTCCGACCCAATGCGTTAGGAGGGCAGCGCCTCTGGGCCACATGGTGGCCCTGATCCCCATGGAGCCTTTTCTTTTGAGTCCTCGGCAGGCGAAAGCCTCCTTTTGGAATAGCCCGTGCGTGTGTATAATATGATATTGCGACGCGCATGGTTGAAATGGTGACCGTGAGCGAGCTCAAAGGATCATGTTTGCCCCCTCTGCTTAAGCACCGCGGCTCTCCAGAAACTTCCTCGCACGACGGGCAATACTGTGCCCATGCAAGAGCGGGTCTGGAGAGGCCGCGGCCGTTGCTGGAGCGGGCACGTCAGTGGGCGCACCACGTACCATTTGGAACGGCTTAGGTCGGTTCCGAAACATGCGACTACTGTCGGCCCTGGCAGGAAAACCAAACTGGAACCTACTGGAACTGGGCCGCCAGGTCTGCAATGCTCTGAGGTTCTCCTCACCTGTCCTACCACTGGCGGCCTTTCACCTTCGCTCTTGCTCAAGCAGTGTCTTTTCATGATGTCGTTTAGCCTTGCGTGCGGCCTTCCACCCACGAAACTCGGAATGAAGGGGCGAAGCAACCTCCTCTGTTTCAGCGTCGGTGACCGCAATGCTCTTCTGTGATGTAGGCATATGGCTCTCATCATCACTATCACCTTGTGACGAACTGGCATCCTCCTCCTCCTCCTCCTCTTCCGCCTTCTCCTCCTCTTCCTCCTCTGTCAAGTTCAACTCCTCGTCATGCTCCTTTGGCGTCTCCTCTCCGCCTCCACCCTCATCGTCTTTGCAGCCCTCCTGGTCCTCAGCCTCCTCAGCCGCCTCGTCGGCGCGCTCCGTCGAAACCCCAGTTGCACCTCGGACATCCTCACCCGCCAGCCCAACAGCCTCCTTCTCGCCGCCGCATGGCGGCCGATCTGGGCGCAGCCAGGGAGACAGCACCCGCTTCTTCACAAAGAGGGGGTCCCTTTGGAACGGGCATGCCAAGAAACACCGTGCCGAGCAGGCTGCAACCATAACTCTGACGGGGGGTGGGGGCCTGACGCTCAGCCCATCCAAGGAGAGGAGGCAGAGGCAGGTGGAGGAGGACAATGATGAAGGAGGTGGGGCGTGGGTCGAGGCCGGTTTGAAAAAGGAGGGGGAAGAGGAAAGGAGCAGGACTGTCTGGCTCGCGTTATACGCTTTGCTATACTGTTATGGCTCACGGTCGGGCTCTTCAGGCTCACCTGGGCGCCTCTGACGCTCGAAACCGTCTGCAAACCAGTACTCAGCATCTGCATGCTCTGAAAGGGCTCGCCTTGCCTCAACGCGAGCGTCTCTAGTTAATACGAGGGCGTGCTTGTGCTCCCACGAAGATTCAATGCCTACGCCAGCGGCCAACCAGGCCGCAAGAACACCTAAAGGTCGGCCTTGGGCTTCCCACTGGGGCCCGACCCTTTTAGAACGGATGAGCGTGCGTTGTTTCCTACATTCTTCATGCCTTGTACATACAGCAATCACGAATGCGTGACCGTCTGGTTTCACATAATGCCTGAGAGCACCTCCTGGAACTCGTATGGCTCGCATGGCCTTGCAACGAACACCTGGAATAGGAAACTCGATATCTGCAGGATGTACCTCAGGAGGTGGCGGGGGGTCAGGGTCCACAGCGAGAACTGGCGGGTCTGGGTCATCTCCACCACCGTCAACGGGGGCCTCAAGTAGGTCAAAGTGGTCCTGCTTAGAACTGACATCTGTGGCTGTTAAGAGCTCCCCCCTATCAGTCCCTCTTCTTCTCCTTCCAAAATCCAACCCCTCCCTCCTCCCCCTCCTCCCTGGCTTTTCCCCTGGGTCCCCAAACCACGATGCGACTGGGTTCTTGGCGGCGTGGATTTCGAACAACGCTCGGAACGCAAAGAAACATGAAGCACTGAAGGCGGGCGGGGGGGGGAATGGGGGTGCACCCGTGAGATGTCCACCCTCGTGTCCTCAACGTCCTTGTCGTCTGCGCTGTCCGATCCAGACTCAGACTGGAACGGGGTTGGCGGAAAGTCCAGGAAGCCATCGAGCGGTTCGGATTCTGGATGATCGGACCCTGGATCAGCCCCATGGCCAGAACACTGGGGCACTGAGCCAGCCTCTTGCTGGTCGCCGCCCCCGCCCTCGCCATCAGAACTGAGACCACTGACAACACGAAGTCCCTCATGATGCTTACCGCCATGGCCATTCTCGTCCCCTGACGAAAAACTACCGAAGATATCGGCTTCCTCCGACGTATCCATTGGGGGCAGGGGCGTTCTTGGAAGCGAATAGTCATTATCATCGCTGTGTTTCTTATGTTTCTTTTGTGTTTTCCTACGCCTCCTCCTGGTTGTGCATTTTTTCCCGCCGAAATCGGGAACCTCGAAGTATTCCACAAGCACGAGCCTGGGGTCGATGCTGGCGACGGGCTCGTCGCCGTCAACAACAATGTACAAGCGAAACGACCACTCGGACGAGTCCCTGAAGATGCTGTGAATCAGGCCCATCATCGTGTAGTAGGTGTCGGTGCCCCGAAGCTTCAAGTAACCGCGGGCGTCCATGGAGTGCTCTGGCCACTCCAACACCCTGCACCAGAACTTCACAGGCGACCAATTCATGAAAGAAACATGCACAAAAATATCGACATCATCTGGAACGACACGCTCACCATCAACATCTGAACCTTCACAGTCGGACTGGTACGAAGACTGCAACCTCACCACAATATTGCCATCATCAATGTTAGATTTAGAGCTCTTTGTTGGAAAACTCCGACTGATCTTCTGGCACAGCCAAAGTTTGAAAGCCCATTTGTCATCACCGTCTTCACCGCATAAGCAAACACCTGCATACTGGCAGCTCCACTTCTCATGGGGAGGCCGCTTGGGTGGATCTGGAATCGGTGGCTGGTCAGCGTGAACGACAACATCATGCAAACAAGTGTCCCATTCAGTTGCCAAAGACTCGAAGAGCTTCCTGTTGGTCTCCATCATGCTATCCACGAGTCGAGGAACGTACTTGGCTGCAGCAAAGAACCACGTAGACATGCACTCCTGCTTGGTAAAAGCCTGGCACTTCAAATCGCTAGCCATGTCGGCGAGACCTGGGAGAGCCTCTCGAATTGCTTTGTGGCTGCTCTCGCTGGCAGCGTCGCGAAGGCCCTTTAGAGAAGATGCAACTTCATGGTCTGCTTCTCTCTGTGCTGCGCGAAGGGCACCAGCATCAAATCTCAAACTCGCGAACGTCGATGCCAAAGCGCTCGAACTTGGAACGAGGTCGGTGGACTCGCCACTGGCAGCTGCAGACGTAGAGGCAGGTGTATCTAGGAGCGCCTGACCACGACGTTGTTTAGAATCCCTGGCAACACCTCTGTCGATATCCAATGGTCTCTTGCCGAAACTGCGACCCCCAAGCCGGTGTCTCAGGGTTGCCGCTCGAGCCTCTTGAAGCATGTTTGCAAGATCATCTTGTGACAGGGCCCTATAATCAGCAGCAAGTGCTCTTGCATCAAATCGGTGCGAACCTCGGGACCTCATGCTGATGAAAAGCCTCCAGAGACCTCCTCCTCCACGACGCGATCGTGGTCCAGGCTGGGGCTTGCCCTCTGCCCTCGCCTTAAGGATCTTCTTCTTGGTCTTCAAGCTTCTTCGACGTTCGCTGCGAGGCTTCCTCCAACCAGGTGGCGTACTCCAATGGCGACTTCTAGAACGAAGTTTCGCAATGAGCCTGTGACCGCTGAGCTTCGACAGCGAAGGCAAGATGACGTGCGTGCTCATGACGTCCGACACGTGCTTGATGCCTGCATTGCCGTTCTCGAGCTGCACGGTATCTAACTGAACTAAAATCGCGATCATCGTCAGCTCAGCCAAAGCGAACTCGCCATCCACGTTGTCGATGCCGTAGTAATCTAAGAAGCTCGAGGTGAATTCGCCCATGCTGCTCCTGCACGCGGCCCTCAACTGACATTTAGTTCTCTCAGGGTCAACTAACAACATGAAAAGTCTGAACGGGAAGGTCTCATGCATTACCTTTAGCTCTGTGAACAACGCAGCCTGTCTCGATAGAAGTCTGAAGACCATATTCGAAAGGGCGAGGGTCCTCTGCGCTGGTGGAAGACAATCAAAGAGAGCGGCACGCCCGTGCAAGGTCTTGATCTCTTCCAGCGCCGTGTTCTCCAGAGTACATCGTGCGGCAACCAACAACGGCCAATCACAGGCAAGGGCAATAGGCGCGTCGCTGGATTTGATGGCCTTCAACGCCATCAGGGTCTTCCACTTGTCGCCAGACTGCTGAAGCCTCGCATGCATGTAGTGTATCATGGGGTCCGAAGCGAACCTGATCCCAAGAAGCCTATCAGCAGGAAAGGTCATCATCCACGCGTGCGCCTTGTCTCTCTGCCCTTTGTTCTCCTTCGCCGCGACGCTGGCTGCCGCAACTGCGGGATCGAGAGGCAACGGGTCTCCTCGGCCATCTCCAGCAGGCACTTCGGGCTCAGGGGCATCCAGGTCATCGAGGCCGCCGTCCTCCAAGGCACCAGCAACGAGACTATCTCCAACTGCAACCAGGTGCTCGTGCGGAGGTCGCGCGGCGCCCGCCGCCAGGCGCTCGCCCATGTCCAGCCGATATTGGACGAAGCACTCCGCGTGAAGGTTGTGAAGGCAGCATGGGACCCCATGGTCAGCCATGGTCTTGTCCAGGCCAGTCCAGCGATTGCGAGGGAACTCGAACGGAGCATGTGCGTACAGCAATGGAAGTAACACGTCAGCCAGCATATCTGAAACCTGCTCCACGGTCTCGTCGCCCATCCTCTTCCACGCGTAGTCGCCACGAACCCGCCAATCTCCAGGTGCCATCTTCAGCAGCGTTGCTCGCCTATCTCGGTGCTCTGGGGCGGCCCCGTAAAACACATCAAGAACAAACTCTTTGTACTGCTTTGCGGCATCATCCAACAACACATCGTCATATATGGTCACCATCTGCTGGATGCACGTCTTGGCCGATTCCCTGAACCTCAACATCATACAGAAATTGTTCAGTGCGTAGGTCGTGTTGACCATGCCAGTGATATCGCGCGCTACTCGTGGAAACTGCATTACTTTCGTGTGCATGTTGGATGTGAAGTGAACCTCACAATGAAAGTGCAAGTTCGACCAGGACGCCCGATCCACCATCACGCCTTTCTCGGCCCTGTCGTTGCACGCAGCACCATCAGTATCTGAAACCCGAACTTTTCGTTTGAAAGTGTCTCTGGCAATCGATCCAGGGTCGAGCCGTCTGATGCACGCCAAGAGGGCTTCTGCAGTCGACCTGTCCACAGCCAACAGCAGGGTGCTGAGATGGCCAATCAAGTGATGGATGACGCCAGCCGATTTGAACACTAATCCAACAACGTTCGCTGCGTGCTGAACCTTTGTGAAGCCATATGTGGTGTTAGCTTTCCTGTGAGACTGCAGTTCGCCAACGAGCGTACTGATAATCGCCAACTCTGCACTGGATGATGCCGACTGCGGGGCTGATTTGGCGAACGATCTGGAGAAGTTCCTGGCCAGCAGTTTCAAGTCCACGCCGTCGTACGTCCCGTAGTCTATGTACGCCACCAACTCGACGCCAGGAGCTGCGGTGATACACGATTCTATCGCGTGCCAGCTCCGCCGCTCCATGTGCCAACAGCATGAAGACGTGACCGACGACAGCGCTCGCACGTCGCAACGTGGGAGGTCGACAGCCGTCGCCGCGGCGGCAATCGACGTGACGTGCTGCGGGTCCTCGTTCAGCAACGAGCTCATGATCACGTGGCCAGCTGGACCGACGTCATGGCCTGCATCTGGCGCCAACCTCGCCAGCTGCACTGCGATCCGGTCGGGCAGTGGCGCCCTGGACATGTCCACCAGCGGCGTCGGCGGCGCAGCAACGTCAACGACGTGCTCGCCAGCTGGAGGGAGCTCATCGGGCTCTCCGTCGCTGCTCACGCCACAGAGCTCCTCGGGCGCTGCCTGCGGTCACTCAATGCGAGCGCCCAGCGTTTCCATCGGCAGTCGGAGCCTTGACGCTCGGGCCTGCGCCCAAGCCTCAAGCCTCCGACCGCAATGGAATCGCTGAGGTCAGGCATTGAGTGACAGTTCCTCGAGGGCAGCCAGCGCTCCAGCCAGCTGGTCAGCACCCTCGGCGCCGTCGGCGCCCTCGGCGCCGATGCCCTCCAGCGCCTGGCCCAGGCTGTCGGCGCCATCGGCGCCGCCGCCTGCGGCGATAGCGGCCAATGCCGCGCCGATGGAGCCAGGCTCCATCACGCGGGCCAGCCGACACCCCTGGCAGGACTGAACCTGCCAAGGGCTGCGCCAAAATGGCTGCGGAGGAGGGGGAGGATGGGGAGGTGGTGGGGGATCTGGTTCAAAGGCGGGGGGGAACGCCTTCTCGTTCTTTGGTTTCACGGTTCGTTTGGCCCATGGCCCCATTCGCTATTCTGCAATGAAGCTAGTGGCCCGTGGCCTTCCCGTGGCAATCGCCACCATGACCAATGCAATACAATGCACTGCAATGCGTTGCCTCTGAGGGGGACCTTGGCCTACCCAGTAATACTACGAGGTCCTGCCCCCCAACAAAACAACACGAGACAAGGTCTAACGATCAATGCCGTTCATCGTACTCCCCCTCCTCCCCTTTCTCCTCATTCGCTGTCCCATGCAACGCACGCGTGCATGTTATTTCATTGTCAATTCCATTGTTTTTGCGATACGATTTGTACTGTGACCGCGGAACGAAAACAAGACGATTTGGGAAATCGGCGTTTGAGGCTGCAGAACGACCCGCGGGTAAAAAACATGACGGTTTGCAATACGACCTGGTCAACCTTGCGGAACGACTTGCGGAACGCCTGCGGGTAAAAAACAGAACGAATCCCGACCCCCCTCCTGTAGCAGACAACGCCGACTCGGTGTGAACTGTACACTCTGCGCCGCGGGCTGTTTTGCTGGGCTAATACGTTGGCAGACTCCTTTAGTATGGCCTGGTGTAGCAAAACATGCGAGTGTGTGCTGCCTGGTCTGCTCCTAAAGACGGTACCCCTGCTGTGCTGCTAGTACTCTGAGGTTGGGCTCATACAGCCTCCAATGTATACTCACTGATTCCCTGTGAGATGTAAAACAGTGGAGCATTGTCGTCAAAGTACTGCTGCCTAGCTGGCTGAGTATTCGATTGAGTGTTGCCCGGCTGTGTCCGAGGCTGCATGTGCAAGTGGGCATTGTGCGCTGCACTAGGGTTTTTGAGGTTTATCCCTAACCTCAAACAAAAGCGTGCAATCTTCGGGCTGCGAGCCAGGGTTTTGTAGGGTAGCCCCGAACCTGAGTAGAGAGAGAGCTCCTCCTCCTCCTCCACCTCCTCCTCCTCCTCCTCCTCCTCCTCCTCCTCCTCCTCCTCCTCCTCCCACTCTCCCCGCCTCCTCGATCCTCGTCACATCCCTACATCCTCCCTCCTTTTCCCGCCAGAGTCTTGCTGCGTCGCGACCGCGCACGACTTTGCGCCAAGCCGTCGTCCGACTGCGCCTTTCCTCCTTCCTCCCCCTTCCCCCATTCATCTTCCGCCCTGCTCCTTCCCCTCGCCCCGCATGCCAGGGCGTGGGAACGATGAGTAAGGAGAAGTGGGATGGCGGATAAGCTAACGAACAGCGAGTGAGGAGGGAGGCGGATGGACGGACGGGAGAGGGGTGGCGAGGCAAGGCAGGGATGGTGGAGGAAGGAGGAAGGGGAGACGGTGAAAGAGGAAGGAGTATCGCGGGGGGAACGAGGTTGGATGGAGGAGGAGGAGGAGGAGGAGGAGGAGGAGGAGGAAGGATGAGGAACGGAGGGATGGGGAACGAAGCGAGCAGGGAGGAGTTGCACGACCACGGACGGATGCTGAGGATCCCTAAGTTCTGGAATTCACGCATGGCGCTTCAACACCACCTTCCAGTATTGTTCTCGCGTCAGCCGGATGCGGCCAAGGAGCAGACCCAGAACGGCTGCAGCACAGCCGAGACCAGTATGAGCATTGCACAGGCCGTCGCCGGCGCCGCCCCCAAAAAAACAACTGGGCTCCAAGATGATCCCTAGAACGCAGCAGCAAAGCACAGCAACAAACCATTCACATACTCTCTCTCTCTCTCTGGTTTCCCCTGCTTTCTTCGCCCACCCAGTCTCTGCAGTTTCTCGGCCCAGCAGCTCCCCTCGTGGCCCCAACGGCCCCAAGCGGTCGCCTTCATCAGGCGTTCGTACATGTGGCCATCGAGGGAGCGGGCGAGGTTCTCTTCCGGAGCATTTGCAGGATCGCCCGCGCGCGCTGGGTAGCCCGCTCTGTTGTGGGCCCCCCGCGCGCGCCGGCCGCTGCCGCCGCCCACAGACTGATCGTTGGCGTCGTTCCGGGAGAATGATTTCTCGTATTCTCCTTGTTTTCTGCGCGCGACAATCTCTGTAGTTTCTTGGCCCCCCGCCCGCCCCTCCCTCCTCCACCGAGGGTGACCGGCGCTGCACTCGCGTCTCGGCGAGCAGGTGGACTTCCGCCACTGGAGCTCACTGCAGTGCGGGCCCAACACCCGGAATGGGCGTGCCCCAAAATCGTTTGTGCCCCATTATCCAGGCCTCGGAGCAAATCAGCGAACCCTCATGCCACATTCATCTGTCAACGCCTCCCTCTCCCCCTAATGTTCAAAGTTGGCGGTGTGTCTGATGACGCGCACTTCGACCGCAGTCTCCCACGCGCGTGCCAACATTGAGTTTTGGGGGGAGGGGGGGTGTTCAGTACTTGTTTCCCTCTACCGTCTCAAGAGTGCGCGCGAAGACGATGTCCGGCGGTCGGCGCGCACCCTCGTGTTGCAGACGCCGCGCGCAGCTGTGCTACCGGGGAACAGCAGCCCTCAGCTGTATCGTTGCCCCCACGGCTTCCGACGCGACCCGGGGGGCCCGCGGTGCTGTTCCCGCGGGTTTGGGTCGTTGTCCCGATGGACCTGCGTCGAGACCACGAGGATTCATGCCGTTGGTCTCGGGGCATTGCACCCGTGCCCGATCGGGCTCACGGGCGCCAGCCCCTACGCGGCCGCCGTCACTCCGTCTCAGAAGGTCTTGTGCCCAAAGGCGCGGGTTCTGGGGTGCCCATATTTTTCTTGTGCCGTGCCCAATTGGGTGTCCAAAAGCGTGCTCCAACAGGTTCTTGAAGTTGCGTTGTGCCCAATTGTTGGTTCGGATGTGCAGATGTTCCGCGCTGTTTGTCCGTTTTCACTCGGGACACATTTTCGGGTCACAACATACAGCCGGGCCGCTGAATCAGGAACCCTTCTCGTTGGGGAGGAGCTCAGTGTTCCTTAATGGGGTTGTTTCTGTTTTAGGTGTTCCTTCGGTTTTCCACGGGCAACCGAAGCTCAACTTGTGGAAAATAGGGGCCTCGCTCCTCATTTGGGGTTCTGTGTGGCAGCAGTTTGACCGTAGTCTGTTGTGGTGCATATGGTTGGGTCCGCGGCCGGCCAACTCAGGCGCCCGCTCCGTGCGCCGCACGGGCTCCGCTTTGGGCGCGCAAAGGGGGGCCCCTCCCGGGCACGTGTCCAGGCATCTGAACGCTGGATTGCCAGGTGCTTGTGTCGGTGCAGCGCTGCGGCTCGTCGTGATGGCGCCGTGTCGCAACGACGTCGCGCCGCGACGAGGGAGCCCGAGAGGCCCTGGAAGGGGGCCCCGAGGGGATCGGGGGAACGAGGGCTGGGGGGGGCCAGGGAGGTCTCGGGCAGGCAAGGGAGGGGGCCGCGAGGCCATCGGGCAAGCCAGGAAGGCACTCGCGAAGCACACCGCGCGTGAACAAACAAAACAGGAAACTGTGGCTGCCGCCTGGGGCACGCGTGGGGCACCGCGCAGAGGGCACCGTTACCTGTTTTTGACCAGCCCTGCGGTGACGGAGCGGCGCCGCACGGCCCGCGCGCGCTGGGCGGCCCCGCGCTCGCCTGCCCCGCCCCCCCCCCCCCCCGCGCGGGGAAGGCTCCCGCAATTTCTCGCCGAAGACCTTGCGTTGCATTTTCGGGGGACCTCGCCTGTCCCAACAATCGGTGTCCTTACTTGTGCCCGACGCGGGCTCGATGCGGACCCGACGCGGGTATTTGGTGTGGATTCGACGCGGATGCGGCACGGATTCGACACGGATCCGACGAGTCCGTCATGGATGCGACACGGATTCGACGCGGATAGGGCTTCGTTGGGACAGACAAGGTCCCCCGATGATGCAACATAAAAGATCCGGAACGGGTCCCAACAAGGCGTAACTTAGACTACGTCTAGCCTGGTCTCCCGTTGAGTAGCCGATTGGCGACAAAGCTTCTGAAGGTGAAACGTCAGTCCCATCTGGGTCGAGATGTTTGAGGTCCACGTTGCGAACAAAACACGTCGGAGGTCTGGAGGGAAGACGATTGGAAGGGCCCATTCGGATGAGGGGAGGGGCAGCACTCATTTGTGAACGCCAAGTTATTGCGTGGTCTTGCTTGTGATTGACGCTGGCTCCCCGAACGAGAGCGGCCTCCTGGTGTCTGAGAAGGGCTCCCAGAGGCTGAAAACGGCGAAGACACCATCCGACGTGAGTTCTGCTTCCTTTACAAGGCTCACTTCGATTCGGTCGAGTCGATTCGATGTCGAGTTCGCCCGTCTCTCCCGATCCGATGTTGATTGCCGATCGATCCGATGCGGTCCGATGCTTGCAGACAGTCGTTTGCAGTTTGCAGCATCCCGGCGCATCCGATTCGTTTCGATGCTGTGTCCGACGCAATACACCCCGATCGTCGACGCATGCCCCGATCCGGCCCGAGTCGATACTGGTTGTTTGTGTCTCGCGGCGAGGAATCCGACAGCCCACAGGGGGCGAGAAAGCGAGGACCAGGGACAGGGCTTTCGCAGGGATCCCCGAAGCCTTCCGGGGCCCGTAAGGCCCGCAAAGCCAATGCCCATGTCCTCTACTTGGCAGGGCTTCAACGGCGCCCCAGAGGCATGAGGTTGTCGGAGCGCTCCATTCCTCGAATCTGCGTCCCTAGACGTTGCGCACCGGGGTTGCAGGCGGCCGTGCTGCCTGAGATCATGAAGGGCCTCCCGACCGACCTGGTCAGCAGGTGCCCGGCCTTCCAGGACGCCGGCCGCCTTGGCCAAGTCCGCCCCCTGGAGTTACCCCCGTCATTGTCGTCATCCTCCGCGTCAGCATCATCACCATCATCATCTTTACCCTCATCATCATCACCATCACCATCATCATCAACTCGTCCTCATTTCAACCACCATTATCATCCTCATTTGACTTATCACCATCGCCCTGTTTCTCATCATCGTAAGTTTCATTTGTCATTCTCGCCATTATTATCATCGTCCTCCTCCTTTTCAGCATCATCATCACCGTTGTCATTATAAGTATCACAAACGTCATCCTCTCCTCATTGTCATCATCATCATCATCATCATCATCATCATCAGCATCATCATCATCATCATCATCATCATCATCATCATCATCATCATCATTATCATTATCATCATCATCATCATCATCATCATCATCATCACCATCATCATCATCATCACCATCATCATCATCATCATCATCATCATCACCGTCGTCATCTCGAAGGGCATGAAAGGTCGGAGGAGCAAGACGTCGTGTCAGTGTTGCGTTCCAAGATTTCAGGGATTTCCTGTTCTTGCGCGCGGACTCTGGAGCTCCGGAGACAAGGGTAACCAAATGCTCTGGAATTTCTCGGACGCGTCCTCAGCCAACAGCCTCATTCGTAGGTCCGTGCAGATTTCTTTGGTCAGCGCCAGACTCCATCTGCGAATCCTGACCACCTATCTCCTCTTCCTTGCTCCTTTCCTCTGACGTACTCGTGGGGCAACTGCAGCTTTTCAGTGCCCCTCCTCCTCCTTCCTCCTGCTCCTCCTGCGTCAGTGTCCTTGTCCTTCCCCTCCTCCTTCTCCACCCTCCCTCCTTGATCCTTCTTCTCATCCTGCTCCTCCCAGCGGTGTTCTTGTCGCTCCGGGGCTCGCGCGGGGCACCAGCTTGGGGCTGGCGCCCAGATCGCAGAAAGCAAAGGCTGTTTGACTGACCGCCCGTCTACATTGGTAAGACGCTTCCGAGTTCGGGTCTTTCCTGGGAGCAGGCTCTGTCAATGCCCAGGCAAGTCGCGGCTCGGGAATCGCCACGGCCTTCAGGCTGTGGCCATGACGCCCTCGTCTCTCACACAGCAACGTCCGTCAGTCCAAGGCCCATGGGCACCGCCCACACCGCTGGCGCTCCGTCGTATCCCCGCCACGGAACGACCTCATAAGCGTGTGCTCTTGAACCCGAAGAGGTCAGAAGCACGTCAGGGCCAGCATCATGCCTGGCCTGGGTGCACATGCACACCTACATTCACGCACACATGTGCCGATATCTGCTCGTCCGTGGGGTGGTGTCAGAAAGTTGCAGTGCGCGCCCCTGCGGTGTTGGGCGGGGCGCCGTCCTGGGGCCTCGCCGGTGCCGCGCAGGGTCGATATGCCGTCCGAGCCTCAGAACCGACGCAGGCGCCCGAAGGCTCCACGAGGACGGGGGACATCCATCGCGCGCCAGTTGAAGGCTTGGCCAAGTTGAGATTCCATTGGGCCCAACAGCCACGAGCCCTCCACGCTGACTTGCTCGCGAGGTCGTCGATGGTTGAGCGGCGACGTCTGCCTGTGGCGCGGAAGCGAACGTCGCTTGGCGGTAACACATACCATGTTCATGATGTGGGCGAGGGGGGGGGCCTCGGAGGTATTCTCCTAATCCTCCTTCTCGTCATCATCTCTATCCTAGTGCTGTTCCTCATGCTCCTGCTTTCAGGGCGTCGCATGCCCCGCCCCTATTTCCGAATGCTTCGCCCAAGGGGCCTTGACTGTTCTGGCCTGCGAGTGCTTGTAGCGGCTCGCAGGTCCTCAGGGGTTCCTCACCTGTTCATGGGCCCTTCGTGGCACACTGGTTGAATAGCAACGCAGCGCAGCGCGCTGCAATTGCAAAGCGGCGCATAGGCAGTGCAGCACATTGCAAATTAACCAGTGTTTTATGATGCAGTACAAGCCGTGTGGGTCGAACAAACCAGCAAAGTCATGCAACGCAAGAGCATTTCAAGCATGCAAGGGGACGCAACACCAGCAACACGTACAAACGCAGACAGCAAGCACGCGTGATTAGTTTTCAACGCACGCCGATGTAATGCAAATGAAAGGCACAGTCATGCAACACCTTGCAATTGTTCAACACCTCCGCATTGCGGTTAACATCGAAGCCATGCACACCACTCCGACGTAACGCAACGAAGTTTAAAGAAGGTCCCGCAACTACTCCAAACACAACGCAGATCAAAACAAGCAAGTTCAAGCAACATGGTAGCCAGACACGGAATGTGGCACACACTAATGTTTTGCGAGCGCACTCAAAAATAATCATCCTAAGGCAAGGCAAAGCAACGTGCATCAGAGCATAGCCCAGCGCCACCACGTGGCAGTTAACATTCCCGCATACTTAACCTTCAGGATTATATATATATATATATATACATATATATATGAGTATTCAGCTTGCTTTGAGCTCAAACTTCCCAGCAGTCCGGTACGGTGCTTGCTGGGTTGTCCCGGTACAGGCGGACGGTTCCGATCGTTATCCCTTTCGTTCCTCCTTCTTGTTCGTCCCCCCACACCGTCATATAGTTTCTCATGCCTTCACCCCCACCTCATGATCCCTCCTCTTCCCTCTCCTGCCTCATGCCACCTCATTATCCCTCCACACACTTCATCATTTGTCCGTCTTCCCCCTATTTCGATCCTTCCCTTGCACGTTCTCCGTCAAGCCATCCGCACAACATTCAAAGGCAGGGCGACTCCAAGCAATGCAAAGACGGCCAGAGGAGGAGGAGGCAGGAGATCAGGACGAGTAGAAAGATGATGATGATGATGATGAGGAGGAGGAGGAGGAGGAGGAGGAGGAGAAGGTGAGATCATGGGAGAGGTCAGCCTGGGTACCCCCTCTGCCTCTTCTGACATCATCCTCCCTCGGCCTTCCAGGATGGCTGCCCGTTCAAGGCAGAGGACTCGGTCGAGTCTCTCTACAATCACCTGTCCGAGATGCCGGCCTCCCACCGGCTCCAGGGCGGCGAGAAGTCGGAGGCCGCCCTGGCCCTGGAGACGACCTTCCGCCTCGTGCACGAGAAGTCCCAGGAGCTCAAGGCGAAGATGAAGGCGACGTGTCCCGTCTTCGCCACGTCTTGCCCGTTCAAGACGCTGACGTCCGCGGGGGAGCCGCTGGTCGCCGAGCTGGACGGCCTCCTGGAGCAGTGGGGCCTGGACGGCACGGACGCGACGGCGCTCTCGACGCCGAGGCCCGACGCGCAGCTGTCCCAGTCGCTGAAGGCGGGCACGAAGACGGTGCACCGAGCGGCCGAGAACGTGCGGTTCGTGCGGGACTTCCTGAAGGGCGCCGTGCCCAAGGGCAGCTACGTCGAGCTCCTCAGGCCCCGGCCGTGCAGATGGGACCAGAGGTGAGGTGGGCCGGAGCATCGCGCCGCATCGGCGATGCGGTGCGATCCAGAGCCCGAGCTCGCTCCCTGCGTCGCCGAGGCATCGCCGAAGCATTGGCGATGAGATGTGATCCTCCGACCCCATCTCTGGCGGCCTCCACGAGGGCCCTGTATTTCGTCTACACTGCCATGGAGGGGGCCCTCGCGCGGCTGCCCGAGGAACTCCAGCACATCGACTTCGGGGCCGTGCACCGGGCCGCGGCGCTGGAGGACCGACGAAGAAACAATTGCATAAACGTGCGCTTTTCGGAGCTCCGCGCGGATTTCTTGGATCTGCGCTGGACACCCCTCCCTGGCGCGCTCCGCGCGCCAGGGGCGGCGCTGGAGGCGCCGTCAGGGGGGCACAGCGCAGATCCCAGAAATCCGCGCGGAGCTCCAAGAATGGATGTTTATGCAAGTGCTTCTTCCTCTAGAGGAGGACCTGCGGTTCTACCTCGGCGTCCCCCCGGGCGCGCCCCTGGAGCTGGGCGAGCCCTCTCCCGCCACGGCGTCGTACGTCGCCCGACTGGAGGATCCACGGGGGGCCGACGAGGGTGTCGCGTGTCTCCTGCCCCTCCTCATGCCCAAGACCCCCTCGCGCCGCGCAGAAGGCACAGTGGAAGGGCTCGGGGGGGCCAACCTCGGGTCCCGGGGGGCTCTATACCGGACCCAGGGATCGTCAGGAGCCGGGGAGGAGGAGTCGGGGTGAAAGGTCGCAGGCGGCTTCCCCCCCCCCCCCCACCCCAAATCCCTGAGGTCCGCCCGAAAGGCTTGGTCGCTCAGCAGAATGGGGGAAACCCTGGGATACACCCCCCTATCGAGGATGGACGCCCCCCTGTCCTGTGTCATCCCAGGGCGGGGCCCCAAACTTTCCCCAAACTTTCGAAAGCCCCACCCAAGCCTGGGGCAGGGGCCGACGTGTCCCTGGTCTCAAGGAGCCCGTCCCCGGGGGAGGGGCTCGGGACCTCCAGGGGGTCCACGCTGCGCAGAGAAGCCACGGCGTCGGGGGTCTACAGGGTCTCCCCTCCCCGTCCTCGGCTCTGGAGCCCCTGTCTTGGCGAGGAGCCTGGCGAGGATTCGGGGGCCCCCAGACGGGGTGGTGACACCGCACCGTGCGGTGAGTCGGTGGGGATTCGGGCTCGGATGCACGCACGAGCATGTTTTCGAGGTGCGCCGGGGCACACCCACTGAGCACCGGGCACCAGCAGGTTGCCACGGCGGCCCTTGGGCCCTCGGAGCAGGGCCATGGCGCCAGGGCCAGAAGAGGTTGCCGCTACTCTAGGGCGGGATATTAATCGAGGGCTGCGCGACTAACCTTCCGACGGAGCTTGCCCATCCCCCTCCCCCCTCCTCCACCTCATCCTCCTCTTCCTCCTCCTCCTTCTCCTCCTCCTCCCCCTTCTCCCCCTCCTCCTCCTCCTCCTCCTCCTCCTCCTCCTCCTCCTCATCCTCCAATCCCCCCTCCACCTGTTCCGACAGCACATGCCCAACTCGACCAGCGGAGCCAAGGGGGGGAGGGGGGCGATTGTTGCCCCGTCCAGAGTGCGAAGTTTGCAGTTGGGTCGGTTCTGACCACGCTGAGGGCGCGTATCGTATCACCCCCTGGCTGCTATCACTGTAGAGCGTCTTGAGTGCATCGGCGTTGAGTTGCATTTCAGAGGTGTATCATGCTCAGCGCAATGTCGGCGCAGATGTTAGCCTGAGGCTGCGCATGCCCCTCTCCAGCCCTGTGTCCGCAGATTGGCGCGGGTTGCGTCGAGTGGGCCACCAAATCTTGCAGGTCAGCCATGTGAATTTCTTACCGCGGTCCATTCTCAGCACTAACGGCTAAGGGCTCAGGTTTATCTACACCCCGCCGATGCAGCCTGAAGGCAGAAATCGTAGGAGGAGGGGTATGAGAAGGAGGACGAGGAGGAGGAGGAGAACGACGAGGAGGAGGAAGAGGAGGAGGAGGAGGAGGAAGTGGAGGGGGCAAAGGAGGCATCTTGAAGCTGTCTTGTGACTTCCTGGGAGTTCGGCCCATGCTGCTACTGGGCCTGCGTCGTTGACAAGTGGCTTGTTCGGACCTCGCTGTGACCTCTCTCAGGCCTCTGCGGGGCCTCTTGGGGCAGTCCTTGGGACCTATTGGTAGCATATTTGGCTTGTTATTGGGCCTCGTGTTGGCCTGCTGCCTGTCTCGTGGGCCATCTTGGGGCGGAGGGCTCCAATTGGCAGTTCGAGCTTTCCCTCTTGGGTCCTTCGGGAGGAAGACGTTGGAATCGTCTGCGGCTGGTTGGGCGTCCCAGAATCATATGGGAGACGCGCTTGCGAAGTGCCCAGGGATTCTGGCAAATCGGTGGTCCAGTCAATCTAGTTCGAATATCACCATCCTTGCCACATTCACTTATGCATGGACATTTGGGCACTCGCCGCGTCTAAAGGCACGGTTAGCAGGTCGTCGTTTTCGCATCGCATAGCATATCACAGCACGGGATGGGATTTGCGAGGAAACGTATTTCCAGCAAGGGATCACAGCACGGGATCACAGCACAGCACAGCGGCCAAGTTGCGAGGAGTCGGATTTCCAGGTGGCAGCAGCACGCGTTTCTTGACAACGCGGTGCGATGTCCGTGAGACAGGCCTGGTTGCTGGAGGTACCTTTTCGGAGATCAGGCCTCGGTTGCCTTTCGCTGTCGCCCTCGCCAGGAGCTGGTAGCCAGCGCGCCCCACCTCGTCCTGGCGCACGCGTACGCCCGCTATCTGGGAGACACCCGGGTGGCGGTGATGAGGGTGGTGGTGGATGTCGTCGTCGTTCCCTTCGTCGTCGTCAAGTTGGAGCTTGAAGATGTTGCTGCTGCTGGTGAGGAGGAGGAGGATGTGGAAGGAGAGGGGGGATGAAGGGGGTAAGATAAGGGAGACAACATAGAGGCCGCCTCGAAGCATGAGGGGACGACAACGACGACAAGGGAGGGCGACTCGGAAGAGCAGGGGAAACGGGGAGGAGTGGCAGTAAGGTGGGGAGGGGAGACAGTTGCAGGAGGGGGGGCAGCAGAATAGAGAGGAGGGCGAGGAATGGGAGAGGGATGGACAGAGAGCAAGGCGTGGAAAGGGGGAGATCGGCGTCACCCCAGCATACAAATACTATGTGTGCGTCACCCCCCCCAGTGGCGACGCGCGCACCGAGACGGCTTACAGTATATGCGCCGTGGCGGGCGCTGTTTGGCCATACCGCTCGGGAGACGATCTACGACAAGATGGTTGTATTATGGGTTCGGGTCGGACGCACGCCTCCACGGAGGACATCCAGAACTGGCATGTCGTTGTGCGTCCCAGGGGGTGGGGGGGAAGGAGACACGGGCAGGCAGGCTGGCTCGAGGCGCCCACCGTGCGCGCTCGTGCTTGCCCCCCCCCCCCCCCCCCCCCGCGTCCCGCGTGAAGTCGCGCATCAAAGGTTCCCCGTGCCCAGGGTCACACTTTCGTATAGCCGACTGTTCGGTGCTCAGCCATGGCTGCGTTGTAGGTTTTGTTGTCAGCCATCCTGTGGCGTCGTGTCCTCGTTTTGACTGCGCAGCGCCCCGTGTTCACACCGCCTCCTTCCTCCTTTCTTCTTTTTCTTCTCCCCATTCCGTGGCTATTTTGGCTCAAGTCCGTACACTCCGTTCAGGGGCTTGATTTTATGGTAACGGGATATCGCGGCTCCACCAGTCTTCACCGTTCCACTCCGTCTTCTGTATTGCGGTTGTGCCGCGCCTTTTTGTCCGACAGGGCTACGATTATATTATTTAATCGCTTCGCTCATTCCGCCGGCCCTGGAGCGCTATTTGGGGTCTCTTGGGGCCGTCTTAGGGGGCCTCTTGGGGGCTTCTTGGGAGCGTCTTGGGGCTCCTTGGCGGCGTCTTGGGCTCCCCTGGGGCCTCTTAGGGGCTCTTGGGGGCCCCTTGGGGCGGGAGGGGGGGTAGTCGATTGCAGCCACCCCCTCGGAGGCCATGATCCTCGTGAGGGGTGGCGAAAAATAGCTTCCCCCCTGGAGATCGCCCGGGACCCGGCCGGGGATCGGCCGGGGTACTTTTCGTCCGGGGCCCCCAGGGGCCGCCCCGCGCGCGCGCGAATTAGAAATATTGTTAAGTAGTTACCGGAGATCTTAGCACGCCTCTGGCCCGTTGGGCCGGCGAATTGTCCCGCCCGCCGGACCCGACCCGCGCCGCCGCGGACGCGCTACCCATCCGTCACGGGCGCTCGCCCACCACGCATGTGAGGATGCACCACAACAGACTTGAATTGGAGGAAAACGCAGTGAAGGATCCAAGGGTGAGGGACGCGAGAAAAACTGAGTGCTGGGGATCTGGGCAGGTGGCATCTCGGAGAGCTCATGGATGCTTCTGGGAGTCTCTTCTGGGAGCATTAAGGAGCTTCTCAGGAGGAGTACTTGTGACCCTCTTGGGAGCCCTTGGAGGCTTTTGGGAAGCTTCTTGGGAGCTCTTGGAGGCCTCGTGGGGTCTTGGGAGCCCTTGGAAGCTTCGTGGGAGCTTCTTGGGAACTTTGGGAGGCCTCGTGGATGGCTCTGGGTGGGCCCTCTTGGTGGTCTCTTGGGGGGGTCTGCCTGGCCTCTTGGGGGCCTCCTGGGAGCTTCCTGGGGGTCTCTTGGGGGCCTCTTGGGGCTTTCTTGCAGCCTGTTGGGGGCCTCTTGGGGCTCTCTTGGGGGCTTCGTGGGGCTACTTGGGGGCTTGTAGGGGCCTTTCGGGGGCGTGTTTGGGCGGGAGGCTCAAAATTTCCGTTCAGGTTGCCCCTGTGGACCTCAATCATGGGGCCGTCTTGGGGCCTCTTGGACCGTCTTGAGGGTTTCTTGGGCCTTCTTGGAGCGCTCTTGGGCCGTCTTTGAGCGGTATTGAGGGTCTCTCGGGCCGTCTTGGGGTGACCTTGGGGGCCTCTTGGACCGCCTTGAAAGGTGTGAAAGACGAAGAGGCGGATATGTAAAAAATGCACGTTTTCCTAAGGGATTGATACGATGTTTGCTTGTGGGAGCCCTTTTGGGACGCCGCTTAGGGACCTCTTGGGGCGTCTTGAAGGCCTGTTGGGCCGTCGTGAGGCCATCGTAGGCGCTTGGGGATGGTATGTCGGCGTCTTCCGGCTCTCTTGGACCGTCTGGAGGGCTTCTCGGGCTCCTCTTGGATCGATTTGGAGCCCTCCTGGGCTCCGAAAAAGAGTTCTTGAGGGTTTATTGGGCCTTATTGGAACGCTCTTGGGCCGTCTTTGAGCTGTCTAGAGGGTTTCTCGGGCCGTCTTGGGATGATCGTGGGGGCCTCTTGGACCGCCGTGACAGGTGTGAAAGACGAAGAGGCGGATATGTTAAAAATGCACGGTTTTCCAAAGGGAATGGGACGATTTTTGCTAGTGGGAGCCCCCTTGGGACGCCGCTTAGGGACCTCTTAGGGACCTCTTGGGGCGTCTTGAAGGCCTGTTGGGCCGTCTTGAGGGCACCGTAGGCGTTTGGGAGTGATACTCCGGCGTCTCTCGGCTCTCTTGGACCGTCTCGAAAGTTTCTCGGGCCCCTCTTGGACCGATTTGGAGCACTCCTGGGCTCCGAAAAAGAGTTCTTGAGGGTTTCTTTGGCCTTCTTGGAGCGCTCTTGGGCCGTCTTTGAGCGGTCTGGAGGGTCTCTCGGGCCGTCTTGGGGTGATCTTGGGGGCCTCTTGGACCGCCTTGAAAGGTAAGAAAGACGAAAAGGCGGATATGTAAAAAATATACGTTTTCCTGAGGGATATGTAAAAGACGTACGTTTTCCTTAGGGAATGAGACGATTTTTGTTTGTGGGAGCCCTCTTGGGGCGCCGCTTAGGGACCTCTTGGGGCGTCTTGAAGGCCTGTTGGGCCGTCGTGAGGCCATCGTAGGCGCTTGGGGATGGTACATCGGCGTCTCCCGGCTCTCTTGGACCGTCTGGAGGGCTTCTCGGGCTCCTCTTGGACCGATTTGGAGCCCTCCTGGGCTCCGAAAAAGAGTTCTTGAGGGTTTATTGGGCCTTATTGGAACGCTCGTGGGCCGTCTTTGAGCTGTCCAGAGGGTATATCGGGCCGTCTTGGGGTGATCGTGGGGGCCTCTTGGACCGCCGTGACAGGTGTGAAAGACGAAGAGGCGGATATGTTAAAAAAATGCACGGTTTTCGAAGGGAATGGGACGATTTTTGCTAGTGGGAGCCCTCTTGGGACGCCGCTTAGGGACCTCTTAGGGACCTCTTGGGGCGTCTTGAAGGCCTGTTGGGCCGTCTTGAGGCCACCGTAGGCGTTTGGGAGTGATATTCGGGTGTCTCCTGGCTCTTTTGGACCGTCTGGAAAGCTTCTCGGGGCCCTCTTGGACCGATTTGGAGCACTCCTGGGCTCCGAAAAAGAGTTCTTCAGGGTTCATTGGGCCTTCTTGCAGCGCTTTTGGGCCGTCTTTGAGCGGTCTTGAGGGTCTCTCGGGCCGTCTTGGGGTGATCTTGGGGGCCTCTTGGGCCGCCTTGAAAGGTGTGAAAGACGAAGAGGCGGATATGTTAAAAATGTACGTTTTCCTGCGGGAATGGGACGATTTTTTCCTTGTGGGAGCCCTCTTGGGGCGCCTCTTAGGGACCTCTTGGGGCGTCTTGAAGGCCTGTTGGGCCGTCTTGAGGCCATCGCAGGCGCTTGGGAGTGATATTTCGGCGTCTCCCTGGACCGTCTGGAGGGCTTCTCGGGCCTCTCTTGGACCGTTTCGAGCCCTCCTGGGCTCCGACAAGGGACCTTGCCGGGAGTCTGCCGGGAGTCTGCCGGGAGTCTGCCGGGACCTTGCCGGGAGTCTGCCGGGACCTTGCCGGGGTACTTCTCGTCCGGGGACCCCCAGGGCCCGCCCCGCGCGCGCGAACTAGAACTATTGTTGAGCAGTTACCGGAGATCTTAGCACGCCTCTGGCCCGTTGGACCGGCAACTTTACGCATGTGTCCAGCACGATCGGCTCGATGGAGTTTGCTCGTCCTTCTCCTCGGGGTTCCGAGTGCATGCCTTGGGTCGATGGTCAGAGACCGCGTGTAAGGCCAATTGGAGATACCTCCTTTGCGGTTGTGGAAAGCACCCTCGCTCGTTCCGTTGGTGCAAGCATTGCGGCTCGTGGATATCCAAAGAACCCATGGCCACAGAGTTCGCCATCGAGTCCGACTCACGTTGGTCTGCTCGTCCGCTCGCCATTGCCGAATTTGGTATTCCCGGTTTTCTCGGCGCAAGAGTTGGAAGCAATGGGCTTGGCAGCGACCGGTCCAGGAGAGAAAGTGTTGCCTTCAGCGTGCAAGGAACGTTTGGGTGAGCTGAACAAGAAGCCACCGCAATGGCAGCAGCGTTCGCCCAGACGGTTGCTTCGGGCCCCCTTGCGGATCTTCTTGCCGCTCCCGATTTGCAGCCAAAGTTATCTTTGGAGTTGTTGTTGGAAGGCAAGCTGGACAGAGTCACAACCGACCCTGGTGCGGTCTTCGACTTTTGGAAGCGGATAAGGGTTGGACAACGAGGAGCTGGAAGTTGCTGGGCAGCGGCGGAAGCCACCTCACCGATCGATCACAAGGTGTCGCGCGCAACCCGTTCGCTGACGCGGGCCCATAAGGCTTCAAAAGCGAGAGACGAACGCGACAAGCTCAAGGCCCGCTTGGCCGCCAAGAAGTGGAGAGGAGTTGATGAAGATCCTGCGCCCGCGGGAGACACTAAGGGCACCTCCTCCGACGCGCCCGTCGATGGTGCTCCTGTGGGTGGTGGAGGTTCGGCATCAAGGGGGTCATCGGCACTCGACGGCGCCTCCCAGCAGCCTGACCAGGACACGGCGGCCAAGACCCAGGCGGTCTTTGAGAAGGAAAGCGATAGGGGGCGGTGGGCGGCGGAGTGGCCGCGGCGGCCCCGCAGCCAGCATAGGCCCCCCAACAAAGGGGAGCTCCAGCATCTCGGGGCCCCTTGGAGGGAAGGGGGCGAGTGTGTGCGGCTCGGGTGAGCCAGCCAGGGCAGCACCAGACAGTTCGGCTCAGATGTCACGAAGCGCGTGCTGGGCAGAGTGTCCTCTCAGTCAGATGTGCGATTGGATCTGGCGACTATCGCGCCCAATAGCACTGCTTGAGCTACGGGCAGGAAGTTCTTGGATGGGCCAAGGAAGGGCCGCTCCACGGTTTTCGACATCTCTCGCCCAGGAGACGTGGCTGATCCGCAGGCAGGTGGAGTCTCTTCGTTCGTGGGCATGGAAAGCAGGTTACGCTCGTTTGATTCGGCTTTTTCATCGACGATGCGGAGAATGTTGCCTCGGGCGGGGTGGCGCTTCTGGCTTCGGCGCGGTGGGGCTCGGACGACTTCGCCGCCAGCATGTCGGCGAGAGAATGGTGGCCCGTCGTCGTGGCCTAACGCAGCATGTGCAGATTCTTTTGTTTTTGACTTATTGTTGCACCCAGATGGGGCTGACTGGAGACAGCGTCGGGATAGGCTGGGTGCTCTTGTCCCTACATGTCCGACCCCCGCGGTCATCGCGTGCGACTGGAAAGTCGTTGCAGAAGTGCTCGGATAATCCGGGTGAGCGACCGCCTGGCGGCCGCCATCGCCTGTCCCAGGTCGTCTACATGCCATGGCAATTGCTACCATTACTGCGTCGCCAGCAGCTGCTTGGACTTCAATGTCATGAGCCGCGAGGCATGGGAGGGCGCCCCCCCGGCCCCTCGCGCAGGCCCGCATCGGGCAGTGCATGTCAGCGTTGAGCGGCCTGGCTGGCCAGGCCAAGATCCGGATGCGCGTCGCGCCCGCGCCTTCCCCATCCCGTGTAACGGGGGGGGGGGCTCGGCAGTTGTCGATGAACTTCGGGGCGCCCTGGGGCTTCGACCTCAGAGGCCCCATGGGGGCAGCGTCTACATTGCCCGATGCGACTAAAGCGCGGGCAGAGCTTCGGGCGGCAACGTCCAGCAGGTTAGCGATTTCAGGCTTCGTGGCTCCAATGGTTGCACCGGGCGATCGGCCCCTGCTCGCGACTGGCTGCCAGTCAGGAGGTCGGCCTGATTTTTGCTTCTTGCGAGCCATGGAATGGAGCGCCGTCCTCGGCGAGGCGCGCTGCCACGAGTGTAGTTTCCCCGAGACTCGCGAGAACGGCCTCGGAGGTTTCGCCGCTGCGCTTCTTTGTCAAGACATGTCGTCGAGCTCTCTGTCTGCGGAGATGAACAGGTCGCCGTCGGCCGAGGTGTACCGCGGAGTCAGGGGGCAAGCGGCTGAGGGGCTTCAGACATGGAAGTCGTGGGCTGAGTCGCCAGTCGAGAAGGGCGGTCGCTTCGGTGCCCCCGCGGGCCAGTCTTGTTTGAAACTGCTGACGAGGGAAATCTCCTGCCCCTGGTTGGCGATGTGGTAGCAGGCCCTGCGAGATTTGGTGCGCATGTGATGCGAAGTTAGCCGTGCTGCCGAGGCGCGCCCGAGCGCCTGGCTGCGCGTGCGCGAAGATAGTTCGCTCCCGATTTCTGCCGAGCAGGCGACGGGGCCCGATGAGACCCCCCCGCCCTGCGCGTCAGGTCGGGGTTTTCCCCACCCCAGGCTTCCGCCGCAGCTCCCCGGGCATCTGATTCAGGCGTTCGCTGTTAGCTTCGCGGCATGGGGGGGGGGGCCCTTAACCTGGTCCGCTCCTATTAGTTGTCCTTGTTTCTTGCTGCCCGAGCCCTCTGGGGGAGCGAGGCGGATTGGTCTTCTCCCCCTGCGGGCCAGAGTCTGGAGTCGCATCGGGCACTGTCGTTGCGCGGCCTGGCGGAAGGAACTGACGCATTTTTTGTTCTGGGGCTCGGCTAGAGCAACGCCCTGCGACAAAATGGCGCGTGGATTTGCAATGCAAAATCTGCGTCTGGTCGGGGGGCTCCCGCGCTCGTTTCGGGCGCGATGTTCCAGGGCCTCCAGAAACTTCACGAGCGCATAAGTCACGCTGAGATTAGGGTGGCAGCAGGACTGGCTTTCCGAATGCTCTTCTGCGAGTACACTGCGCGTTTCACCGTTCCCTTCGGCGCGCGCCCCTCCAAATGGCGACCTGGAAACTCATTTCCCCAGTCTGCGCTGTCCATGCAGGCTGCCCGACCCTAGGGGGCCACTTCGCTCGCCCGCCTGCTGCGTGTTCATGCGTCACGCAGGGATGTCCGAACTTGCAATACAGGGGCCCTCAATAGCGCGATTGGCGACATGCCCCCCCATGCGATCGGGTGCGAGGCCGCCGTGCGAAGGATGCTGGTCAGCTCCGCTAACCTCCGCGCGCAGGACGTGCTGGCCAGAGGCCCCCCAACTGATGGGAGAAGCCCGGCATTCTGGCCACCGGCGCCTCCTTGGCCGCGTCGGTGTCGGAGGGGGCGCGGCCGAGCCCGCCGCGACTTCGGCGGGGGCGTCGCCGACGGAGCCGAGGGGGGAGCGTCTACCCATCAGGCTAGGCCCCTCGAGGCCCAGGCTGAGGTGGCGAAGCTGCTTGGCCTTCGAGGGGCCGGAGCGCCCGCTGCGGCCGAGGCCCGCTGCGGGGCCGACGCCCGGGGGCTTCCTGCCGACGAGCTCAGAAGTTCAGAGTCGCCCCGTCACGATTTGAGGGCAGGCTTATCGGAGGCTGCTTGCTCGGGCTGACCTCAACGCGCGCGCGCGCGACGGGGCTCGTCTAGAAACCCTGTTGTCCAAGTTTCCGCGGGCGCGGTCAAGGCGCGCGTTCAGATTTCGCAGGGTGGGCGGCTCTTGGACAAAGTCTGGGCGACTTTGTTCGACGTGGCGCAGCGCGTAGCTTCTTGCCCCAAGCCGCTTCCAATCCTTGGGCTCAGGTGGAATGCCCCGCGTCGGCTCTGGTGGAATCCCCCTGTGGCGCGCGCTGGGACGGGGTTTTCCGCCCCTGGGCTTTTCTTTTCTCAAGGAGCCCTCGGGGCAGACCCTGCATCTCAGGCAGGCGCCCCCCGCTTTCGCGCCCAGAGGAGCTGGGCCCTCGGCGCCCGCAGGCGCGACAGCGCTAGGTGAGACTGGCCCCGCCGGGGCGTGGTCGCGGGACCTGTCTTGGAGGCTTTCAAATGGACTGCCGCACTTTCGAATGGCGGCTTCGGAGGACGGGCGTGTTGGGATCGGTGGGGCGCCAGGCAACCGTGCGCAGAGGCCACTTTGACGGCGCCTTGGAGGGCGGGGGGGTGACGGGTGGGGGAGGGGGGTCCCTGCTTGCTTGAGTTTCCTGTAAACGAAGAGTGCCAGACCCCGCTCCTGTTTTGCACCATCTGCTGGCGATATGTGACCATTTCGGCAGGGGCAAGTTGGCTGGTGGAGCTGTGCCCAGGATGAGGGCACGCGTGTGTAGGAAATGCTCAGATAATTCCCAGCCGCTTCCGTAAATTCAAGCACCCCAGCACATCGCAGAAGTCGGGTACGGCCGTTTCTCCAAAGCACGTGGCTGTTCAGCTTGTCGGTCCTCGTTTTCTGGCCGCGCGTTCTGGTGTGCAGGCGGCAGGGCCCCGGGCCCCGAGCAGACCCCAGGTTTCGATGGCCGCCGCGAGCCGCTGTATGCCTGACTGCCTCCAGGCTCCCGGTCTGCGCAAAGCTGAAGCCCGTGAGATGGGAGAGACGCTTACTGGGAAGACCGAGCCCGTTGTGGAGGATGGCGGCCCTCTTTCATAGAGGGGTCCTGTCGCTGGCCCGCCAGGCACAGCCACTTGCATTGACAACGACGTCCTCCGCGATAGACCCTCTAGGCTGTTGGTCGGCTTGGCCACACGTTGTGAGCTCCAGTCGAAGCCCCAGCGGCGCAGTCCGCACGAGTCAACTCGCCCAAATCAGCACGCTCCTCAGTCGCTTCGTTGCCCCATCGGGAGCCCCACCCAATGCCCCAGAGGCACAGTCCGCATTGTCGCCGCGCCGATTTCGGCACACCCCTTACACGTTTCGTGGTCCCCCAGGGTGCTCCACCGAAGGCCCTAGTGGGAGGGTTCGCATGCGTCCCCCCGCCCATATTGGCACACCCCATCGCATCTTTTGTGGCCCCACCAGCAACTCCACCAAAGGCCCCAGCGGCACAGTCCGCATGCGCCCCACGCCGCTTCCAGCAAACCCGTCACACGCTTCGTGGCTCCATAAGGGGCTACACGCAAGGCCGCAGCGGCATAGTCCACATGCGCCCCCCCGCCAATTTATTGGGCAAACCTCTCACAAGTTTCGCGGCCCCACAGGGAACTCCACCGAAGGCCCCAGCGGCACAGTCCGTATGCGCCCCCCCGCCCATTCCAGCACACCTATGACACGTTTCGTGGCCTCATAGGAAGTCCACCCAAGGACCCCGTGGCACAGTCCGTATGCGCCCCCCCGCCAATTTACTGGGCACGCCCCTCACACGTTTCATGGCCCCACGGAGCTCCACCGAAGGCCCCAGCAGCACAGTCCGTATGCGGCCCCCCGCCCATTCCAGCACACCCGTTACACGCTTCGTGGCCTCACAGGAAGCTCCACTCAAGGCCCCAGCGGCACAGTCCACATGCGTCCCCCTTCCACTTTGTTGAAAACACCCCTCGCACGTTTCGGGGCCCCGTGGGGAGCTGCTCCCTCCTTCGTCTTATCTTACTTGCGGTGCTCACACTTTCATATGGCTGATTCCCTCGCCCGGAAAATTCCCAACCATCCTGTCGTGTTGGGTCCTCGTTCTACCCCCTTACAGTCAAAGTCCATGGTGAGGACGCGGCACTTCTGCCCAGGGGACCTTGCATCCTTCCTTCCTTTGCCATTCCTCTGCCACTTTCGGCATCCAAGGGCGTCCAGCTTGGAAGGTCCCAGTGCCTTGCATCCTTACCCATTTGTCGTTGAAAGCTAGTATTTTTGGATTCCCATATTCCAATCTACTTTGAGCGCATTCTTAATTCAATGATCAATGATCGAGTGGCTTCACTTTTTCCGTCCTCCCAGGGGGGCGGACGGAACCCAATCTACATTCAACGCCTTCCTGCTTCATGGTTCTACCCACCTCTTCCGACCGATGGGTACCCTCACGCCCGAACTATCGAATTCGACTGTGCACCCACCGGCGGCGCGGGCACGAGCGCCGTGCGGCGCACGAGCGCGGCGCGCAGCGGAGGAGGGGGGCCCAGGAGCAGGGGCGCGGGGCGAGTGGGCGAGGTGTCCGCGGGGGCGCGGGGGGCGCAGGGGCGCCCGCCGAGCCGGCACTCCTGCGGGGCGGGGGGGGGGCGCCTGCCGAGGGGGCGGGAGGGCCGGGCCGGTCGAGCAAAGCTTGGGGTCGAACGCCGATGCTCCAGGGCTTCATAAACGCTCCTGCCCTGGTTTACGTGGCGCTGTGCGCTGAAACTCCTGTGGGCTGACAGGGTGAACCCTGCGTGACGTGCGGCGTCCTGGCGTCCTCTAGGCTTTTGGGGGTTCCCAGGAGGTTTACGGACCACGCACTTGTAACCCAGGGTAGGGTCGTTTTTTCATCCCTCAAGCTGCCGTCTGGAGCGAGGCGTTCGCCGAGCTCGGAGGAGGGTGGTGCCGGCCTGCTGCCCGTCCCGCGGCTTCGCTGGTTTGGGCCTCGGGGGAGGCCCTCGCCGCCTCCGCCGGATGCGCCCCGAGCTTTCTGGGTCAGAGCGCACCCCTGGGAGGGGCCCGGGGAGCAGCGGTATCGATACCTTGCGGTTTCCCCCGTCTGGTGTGATGCTTTCACCGGGCGCCATGGGCCTTGTCTCAGTGCCCCGTCTCCGCCTGGCTCTGTGCCAAGCTGCTGGGGGGGAACTCGCCGCGGTTAGCCTCACCCCCCGAGGGCCCAGGCGGGAGGCCGCAGACAATATCCTCGCCCCCAATCGCCGAGACCCCACCCCACCCATGGAACGGCGGATCGAAAATAAGGCGCGGCCCTGTTCGCCCGCAGCCCCCACCACACCAAGGATGGAGGCCCCCTCCCACCGTGCATCCCCGAGCTTGTCCCCAAAGTCCCGTGCCCATCGGAAGTCCCACAGAGTCGGAGATTAGGGGTCGCGATGCCTTCCGTGTGATGGCCCCGAGGCGGCCACGGGTGGGAGGTGCTCGAACCGTCCTGTGCCGGCAGAGGTGCGCCCGATCTTGCTTTGCGTGTTCGTTTTCGGCACCCTTTCTGGAGGGAACACTAGATACAGACACAGACACTCGTCGATTTCCTGGAAATGATTTGAAAATATTGGACATGGATGGGAAGACAAACAAAACAGTTATTGGCAAATATAGTGGATCCTGAAATTCGAATTTATTTGTGTCACCCTGGGCTCCTTCACTCTCGTTCATCTGCGTTCGAGCTTTTCACGTGCCTGGTGCTGGGGCACCTACCCGGGACGCCGTAGCTGGCGACAGTTGCCCGTCCGATGTCCGATGCTCCTCCTCTCTCTCTCCTCCGCCTCCTCCTTCTTTCCACTCCCTTCTCCGTCCTTGCCTTCCTGCTCTATCCTCATGTCCTTCCCTCCTCCCTCCACATCCCCCTCTTCCCTCCTCCTCCCCCGCCCTTGCTCTTCCTCCGTCCCGCCTCCTCGTTCTTCTCATCCCCTCCCTCATCCTCTATCCCCGCGTGCCGCAGGAGACCTCAGCGGTGGCCAGATATTGGCGAGGGCGGCAAAGAAGGCCATATCCGAGCCTTGCATCTGCTCTGGATCTTCCGAGCCGTTGCCCATTTAGACTAGGTGCTCTTCCGCCCCCTCCTCCTTGTCGTCCTCCCCCGTCGCCATCATCACCATTATCGCCCGTGGCCATCCCTCAAAACATTGTTGGCTCAAGGCCAGCCGATGATGGTCAGGATGACACCCACTTCGGGCGTGACGGTTCTGCAGCGCGGCTCGGAACGCGTCAGAGCGCGACATCCGCAAAGTCTCGGTCTGTGCTGCTACACGAGCTGCTACACGCAAGCGCGCGATCACATACACGCACACGCGCACACACTTACACACTTTTGGGCGGTAGCGGCCTCGCGCGTGGCGACGAGGCGGGAGACACTACGAGTACCAAGCGCGCAGCCGCACCCGGGCCCTCAGGAATCTATTTTGATCCCGTTGATGCAAACACACAGACACATACACAGACACAGACACAGACACAGATCCGTAGCCATTTTGGCTCAAGCCAGGCCCAAGCCAGGATGTGCTACGCAATTCGCATTAATTGATGTTTTGCGTTCGCTTTGTTCTCGCTCTGCCGCTGCTGGGTATCCGCATCGCCCTTGTCGCGGCGCAGCTGTCTATTCATTTCCTCATAGTGCAGTTGATTGGTGAGGAGTTCGCTTCCACTGCTCTGGCACTTCAGCGGACGGGAGTTCTGTATCGGCCACTGGCCGCCCTCAACGACTTGGCCAATAGGGCGAAACATCGGGGGTTCCTTGGATGGTGGCCATCTTGGATGTCTCTTCGCCGAGCGAGGTCCAAGCGCAGCAAGCAGTCCAAGCCTATCCCCATATCGATCTTCGAGGCTCTGGAGCGAGACGGTGTTTTTGGTCCACTTTCGAATTCTGGATTGTCCCCTTCTGCTTCGCCGTTTGTTCCCTGTGATCAATTACAGTCAAATAAATTGATGCAAGCTCTTATCGAGTCTCAAAATTCTACAATTTCTGGCCTGGTCCAGGAGCTGGAGGATGCACGTGCCCATTCTTCTTTGCATGTCCCGTCACAGGCTTACAATGGCGCTTCGGCACTCAATACACTTGTTGCTCGGGTGGACGCTGTCACGTTATCTCTTCAGAAGTGCTCTGCGGACATCAAGAGGCTGGCCAACTCAATGGGGAAGTCCATCGATGCTGGGCTGGATCGACGCTTGGAGGTTCGGCTGGGCGCGCATGCGCAAAGGGTGCAGCAGGAGGTCATGAAGGCTGTGGATCAAATGCTGGTGAAGGTGAAGCAGCTGGGCACTTTCGTGCCAGCCTCCCCGCACGATACTTTTGCTGCCGCCTCTGGCGGCCCCGCCGCGCGCGCCGCTGATGATGGAGGCTCTCAGCCGAGATTGACTCGCCGGCAGAGGCGAGCAGCCCGACTGGCCAGCCCGACCAGTGCGAGGCACGTCGAGGCCGCTGCTGCAGATGGGACGTGCGTCACACAGAGTGCGATGGACACGGAGTGCGAGCAGTCCACTTCTCGGTGCGCGTCCTCATCCGCTGGGTCGGGCTCCTCCCTGGGCGCGAACGCCTCCGCAGAGAGGACAGAGGTGCAGGCTCCAGAGGCCGATCTGGCACATTTTGTCCGTCATGAAATCAACCTCGACTGGTGGGCCCAAATGCTCAATATCATGTCCGTGGAAGGGGTTGAGTTGGGGGCTCTGGCAGCAGCGGACTGCGACACGGATTGTGATGCACCAGCCCCAACGCCAGCCCCGACACCAGTCCCGTCGCCCGCTCCGTTGGAGCAACAACTGGCATGCTCTCGCCTTTCTGCGAGCACCACACCTTCTACGTTCAGTGTTGGCTCTCGCCATTTTGGCACCACACCTAAATCAAATAAAGTGAATCTGGGATCTTCGAGGACTTCTGAGAAGGCTGCCGCCGTCTTGTGGGAAAGGTAGGCCTTTCTAGCCCTTGGAATCCTGCTGTGCGCCTCAGGTACGAGTGACAGACACAGACACAGACACACACACACATACGTACACACACATACACACACGCACACACACACACTTACATTTACACACACACCCACACACACACACACTTACACACTTACACACACACACACACACACACACACACACACACGCACACGCACACGCACACGCACACGCACACGCACACGCACACGCACACGCACACGCACACGCACACACACACACACACACACACACACACGCACACACACACACACAGGCACAAACTTTTTGGCGTCGTGGCCCTGCGCTCGGCGACAGGGCGGAGAAGGTCGTAAAGAAGCGAGCGCGCGTGCGCGACTGGAACCGCCCGAGCCCTCCGAGACAGCCCAGGGCCCCGCAGTATACAGCCTGGGCTTGGCATCGCTCGGACGTGTGCATTTTTCCTTCGGCGAGGACCATCGAGGAGCATCCTTGATCATTTGGCGAAAAAACCACGCACGAAGCCGAGAAAAACACAGGGAATGGACGTCCGAGCGATGGCGTGTGGGGCCCCGTTGCCAACGCGTCGATACGGCCTTCCACCAAGGCCCTGGGATCCTTAGCGTGCGTCCTTATGATGCGGGTAGGCTGTACTCGCGCACGCGCGCACACGCGCGCACACGCGCGGCCATTCCCAGGAGGGAAAAAACACATACACAATTAATCGTCGATTCCCCAAAAAATATTGGAACATATGGGAATTGGGGGGGAAGACAGAAACACAGAAAATATGGGAAAATATGGGGGACATGTTTATTTGTGTGTATTTATTTGTGTGTCCTGGGGCCCCTTCACTGATGGTCGAGAGATCTCCGGTGCTGTGGCCCGCGCGAGTCGCTCGATCCACGATCCATGCCATCGAAGAGGAAAGGCCATAAACGTGAGCTTTTGGCGCTCCGCGCAGATCTCTCGGATCCGCGCAGGGCGCCCCCGGCGGCGCCTCCGGCGCCAGGGAGGGGGGGGCCCAGCGCAGGTTCAAAAACTCGGGGCGGAGCACCAAAAGTCTACGTGTATGTGTTGTTTTCTCTCCCTGTGTCAGCCATCTCGAGACTTTGCGTCCCACTTGCTCACGCTCCCGGCCAGTGTCCAGGAGCGCCTCGTGCGCCCCAAGCAGTATCAGAACTACCATGCCAGCAAATCGCGGGCTTTGAGGGATCGGCACGTTAAGCCCGAGCGGGCGTCGCTGGTATTCAGAAGAGTGGTCTTTTCTCAGCATGGCAACTGGCGACCATGTCGGCATCAGACTGTCCCCCCACGAGCACACCGTGTCGTTCGACAAGCGGCTTGCTTTCCAGTGTATTTTCCTCACTGGCTCAGTCAGCGGAATTATCATCTTCAGCGCGGTTCCCGATGCCACTGCACAAATCTGCCTTGAAGGGCCGCTCGCAGGCTGAAGTCCAGTGTCTCCCTGATGAGATTCGGGCACGGCGGCGCCATGATTGCGGAACCGCCGGCATGGCCAGGACAGCAGTCGACCACACTTGTCTGAATGTCGGAACCCTCGTGCGGGGCTGGTCTCATGAGTTGGGGTTTTTATCGACGAGGAGTTGGACCACTGGGTTTGCAAGAGCGGTTCCCAACGTCTGTGGCAGAAGGTTATCGCGGATGTGGACATCGAGCGTTTAGCTCATACTTGGGCGAGGGTCGAAGGTGTGTATTTGTGACCGGGACGCTGATTGCGCCGATCATTTCTGATGCATGATGTCCCGGTTCGGTGCCTCGAGGAATGCGTGTTCCATCGCAGCCCATTCGTTCCTCAATGCGTCCTGTGGGACTTTGTCCAGAATTGATTCTGGACGGGAATTGCCATTGTGCCTTTGCGAGTTGGGAGCTAACGTTTTGAGCTGTTTTGCCGCCTCAGTCACTGGCAGGCCCTGCAAAGAGTGCCTCGGCTACATCATTATGTAGTGCTACCTGAAGAGGTCCATGGGGGTGATGGCGACATGCCTGCATCGCACGCCATTGTTCCTTCCCCCTCTGTTGCAGCCGTTTAGGGATGCATTTGCAGCTAGCAGTGTTTTGACCACCGTTCGCTCGAGCATTTGATTTCCATCGGGTTAGCTTGAACATGTTCGGGCACTGCCCCGCACTCGCTGCGTCTCGAGCCAGGTGTGCAGGAGCGGCACTCCCTTGGCAGGGGCCCGCGGCAGGACGCGACCACCAGGAGACAGCGCGGCACCTTAGCCTCGATCGCCAGAGAGAGCCTCTAGCACCAAGATAATACCGAAACCTGAGGGTGTTCACGTGTCGGGCCCCGGGAGCCGGTACTCGTTCGACACCGCTCCGATACTCTTCTGGGTGCCCGGAGTTATTTCTCCTGGCATCGCTCGGACGTGTGCTTTTTTTTCTCGGCGAGGACCATCGAGGAGCATCCTTGATCATTCGGCGAAAAAACCACGCACGAAACCGAAAAAAAACACAGGGAATGGACGTCCGAGCGATGGCGAGTTCTGGGATGTGGCCCTTACGCACGCTGGGGGCAACATACGGCAAGGGGCCCGCACCCTCCGGCCTCCGGCCTCGTCTTCGCTCCTGCGGCCCCTCGGCGGTGCCCGCGCCCGTGGCCGGGAGGGCGCGCCGGCGGTCGCGCCCTTTTGCGCGGGGGTGAGGCCCGCAGGGTTCGGCTCCACTGTTCTTGGTGGCGGAGGCGCCCACGGCCGGGCGGCTCGTGCCCGCGCGGCCGCGGGGTGTCGGGGTGGCCTCGGGTGTGAGGCGGCTCTCGCGGAGGAGTTGCCAGAGAGAGGGTCGCAGGCCTACAGTGAGCGGCTTGAATAAGGAACACTTACTTTTCAAAAGGGGCTCGGTCGTTCCTCAGGTTTGCATGCGTTATGTATACTTCCCTATGCGTTATTTATTATTTACCGTTCCTTATGCGTCATTCCTTGGGATAAAAAAGGGGCTTCGTTCCATATTTATCGTTCCTTAGGTCAGGCCGATGACTGTAGAGGTTGACACCAACACCAAGATCGGCGGCGTTCCTCCACCGAGGGAAGAAGATCCCGATCACGGTGATGGTGGTAAGATTCTGGCTTCCAAGGCGGCCGAAATATTAATATTACCACCAACACCGAAATCTAGGATCACCTCCCCCCTGTGGAGGCAGCCCTCTGTCTTGGTGTTGGTGCCCCTTTCCAGGCCTCCCCGAGGGGGGGGGGGCGAGCGCATGGATGAGCTCGCCAGTGTGGGCTCCTCTGGGCGGTGGGGCCGCCGATCGGTCGGGCGTCCCTGGCCGAGACCTGGCCGTTATCCACGCGGGGGCGCACGTCAGTGTGGCGCCTCCTCCGTGTAAGGGCCGCCCGCTTCGCGCGTGAAGTGCTTTGTGCTCTGAACGCGGCTCCTTACGGTAGGTTTGCGTCGTGTCGACCAGCGGCGACCCCAGCGTGGGCGTTCAAGGTTGAACGCCGCTGGCGACCCAGAATCGATCGACGTTGAACGATCGGACGTTGCGGCAGCGGCCGATCGTTTAAGGTTGAACGATCCCTGCGGTGTCAAAAACCAACGCTGGGGTCGGCACGACACGAACCTGCCGCATCCCGGTTGCCGCACTTCTTCCCTTGTCTGCCCGTGCAGGTGCACCACTAGCTCTTCCGCGACCCGGCTGCTGCTGCATAGCGCTTTGTGCCTTCACCTCGCCGCTGGCAGAAGTGTACGGATTGCTTCCTGTCGCAGCTCCGGTTGGTCCGTGTTTGCTCGGCGTCTGGGGGGTCGAGGTCTGCGTCAAGAGCCGCGCGAACATCATCTGAATCATCATCACGCAGCAGCGCAATGTCCGACATCATCGTTTTTGTACACATCGTCCGCTTCTTCCTCGCCCGGCCCGACCATTACGCACCTCTCCTGTTGCAGTCCCCCTGATTATCCTCTTGACGCTCCTGCTGCGTCATCCTCCTGATTCTGCCTCTTCCGATTATCCGCCTCCCTCCTTCGCCCTCCAGCTAATTTTCAAAGTGTCACAGTCCCACTGATTATCCTCTTGACGCTCCTGCTGCGTCATCCTCCTGATTCTGCCTCTCCCGATCATCCGCCTCCCTCCTTCGCCCTCCAGACATCTTTCAAAGCATCACCATCCCTGGCCCACCTCATCCTTCGTCTGCGCCCTCCGACCGGCAGTCCTCCGGCTTCTCTTGCGTGCTCTTCCCAGTCGTGCCGCGACTGCGCATCGCCATCCGCAGCGCGCGTCTCCTCTGAAGAGTCCAGGCCTAATGGAGGATGACGATCAATAAATGACCAGGGGTCGTGTTCACGCGGCGGCGCCCGGGATGACGATTAGAAAAAACCGGCCGCGGGCTGGAAAACTCTTTTAATTTTTTAAATCGTTCTACTCCAGTCAGAAAATGTTGCAGAAATAGCAGACAACTATTTGTTTAATCGTTCTCTCCAATTGTTTTTACTGATCGTTATCCCGCATTAGTCGAAGCACTGAGCTCGCGAGGCCAAGGATGACGGTTGTTCGTCAAGGCCCCCCTCTCCCCCGACAATGCGCGGAGGGCCGAGCGGTTGTCCCAAAGCAACGCTGGAGCGGGAGGAGGAGGAGGAGGAGGAGGAGGAGGAGGAGGAGGAGGAGGAGGAGGAGGAGGAGGAGGAGGAGGAGGAGGAGGGAGGAGGAGGGAGGAGGAGGAGGAGGGGGAGGAGGAGGAGGAGGAGGAGAGGAGGAGGAGGAGGAGGAGGAGGGAGGGAGGAGGAGGAGGAGGAGGGGGGAGAAGGAGGAGGATGAGGAGGAGGAGGAGGAGGAGGAGAGGGACAGGGGCGAGGTTTCTGTCTTGCCCTCGTTTTTTCCGAGCGGTTGTCCACAGCAACGCTTGAGCGGGAGGAGGAGGAGGAGGAGGAGGAGGAGGAGGAGGAGGAGGAGGAGGAGGAGGAGGAGGAGCAGAAGGGTCAGGACAAGGACGAGAGGGACAGGGGCGAGCTTTTTTCTGTCTTACCCTCGTTTTTCCCTGGATGCGGGGGGAGATGCGGCTTTCAGGACATTCCGGGCGCCATCTGGGCAGCATCTGGGGAAAAGCGCGTGCGAATTCAGGCGCTTTGGCGCTGTTGGCGACGGCCTGGACTCATGAAGCAGAGGTTTCCTGGGAGTCTGGGGACTCCCCGGGCGGAGGCAGGGAAGGAAGAAGGCGGAGGATAAGAAGGAGGATGAGGAGGACGGGTTCGGGGGCATGCAGGCGAACAAGGATAGCCATGAGCAGACGACCCGCACCCATGACCCTACGACGACCGGAATCTTCACATTTGCCCCCCTGGCCTTTGTGGTGCGTAGGGATGTTCGGGACAGGGGGGTCCGCGTCACCCTAGGGCGCGGACTGCGCCGCACGCGCTGCGCATCATCGTA
>CAUYUJ010016082.1:152500-207500 GCA_963575745.1 Prorocentrum cordatum | reverse complement strand
CGCAGAGTCAACCTCGGACCCCTTCCTATCCTGAGGACGCCATCCCTCAGGACCCCAACTTTGGACCACTCCTCTTGCGTGTAGCCGAGCTCTCCTCCAGAGGCGCCGGAGGTCTGGGCCCAGCCAGCCAGTCGGCGCGGGCGCGGCCCCGCGGCGTCCCCCGCGCGGCCGCGCCGAGATGTGGCCGCCGGCGCGGGCGGCGGCGCGCGGGTCAGGGATGCCCCTGGCTCTAGGCTTCCCAGGTGGGGTCGGAGCGCGGTCGAGCTTGATTCGCAGATCATGAGTCGGAAGAAGACAGCATGAGCACAAGCAGTCGACGGTCTGCGCCCCGGGGAGGGGCTTTCAGCGCAGACCCAAGAGATCCTCGCGGACCTCCAGAAGTTTATGTTTGTGCAGTGTTGTCTTCCTCTAAGGGAGGCGCCCGGCTCTATGTCTCCCAGGTGGGGTCGGAGTACAGTCGGGTTCGTAGGTCGAACATTCCAATTTCAGGGTGCCCTTGTGTCCTGTGTGTTCGCGTCCCGTGTCCTCCTGCATCCCTTGGGGCAGTGCGGCCCCAGCGAGGGTCTTGTGTTCGATCGCCAATCAAACTCGACAGCAGATGCCCCAAAACCGACAGGTGACCCCAAACCTCCATAGACTCACAACGCGTTCTGGTCACCACACCGTTTGGGGGCATCCGGCAGATAGGGTCAAAGGATCGCGCAGCATCGCCGATGCATCGGCGATGCGTTTCAATGAGGAGTCCGACTGTCTCCGCGCCGACGTCGCCGATGCACCGCCGATGCCGCTAGTGCTTCGCCGATGCATCGGTGATGCATCGACGGTGCGGCGCGATCCTCTGACCCCATCTGCTCCAACTGAAGTTGGGGAGCCTCTGGTGGCGCGGGCGGCGCGCGGCGCGGCGGGCTTGCCCGCAGGCGTTCGGTCGAACAAGCATCGAACACGGCATACACACAAATCTTTAGAAGTTCGCGCAGAGTTCTTGGATCAGCGTTGGCCCCCCTTCCAAGCGCGCGGAGCGCGGCAGAGGCGGCGCCAGAGCCACCTCCAGGGGGGGTCCAGCGCAGATCCAGGAAACCCAGGCGGACCTTTGAAAGTTTGTACCCCCGAGTGGCCCGCGCCTTGCCTCCCCCCACTCTGCGGCCGCCTGCCCTGTCCCACTTTCCCCAGCGCAGACTGCCCCTGCCTGGCCGCCGACGCAAAGATGTCCTGTCTTCCCCCGGGTCGCTTGGAGGGTCGAGCTCGAGGGTTCCCTGACCCGATGCGATCGGTCCGGGCACGTCGCCGCGGAGGAAACGTGTCCTGCGGTTTTGCGCCGTACTCGGCCTCCCCAGGCCGTCCACGGGCTCCGCTGGCTGTCGGAAGCAAGGGATGAAAAACCACCCAGACCAGACAATTGGCGTTTACTCAACGGCCCTGGGCGTTTACCAAAAACCGCCCTGCCCCGTTTGATTGCTTCTGTGGGTGCGTTTACTAAACGGCTCCGCGTGTCGGGGTGGTTATTATCGGGGTGGATTTTCTTCTGCCCTCTACAGGAGACGAATCCGGGTGAAGAGCTAACCGGTGTCGGGGCAGCGGGCCCCAGAGGCCAGGACCCGTGCCCCGCAGCACTTGTTTTCTCGTCGCGCGGGGGACGACGGCGAGCAGCAGCTCCTGCCCACTTTGATGAGGACTCGCTGTCAGAAAGAGCGCGTTCTGTGGAGGGGGGGGGGTTGGAACCGGACCCCCCCCCCATGGATGGAGGGGGGGGTGGAGTTTCGAACCACCCCCCGGCCCCCCCTTCCGTGACGGAGGGGGGGGGCCCCCCCATTCCCCCTCCTCCCCTACTTCTCCTCTCTCCCTCTCCTCGGGCCGGCGCCTGCGTCGGCGGCGGCTGGCGGCGGCGGCGGGGACGACGACTTCCTTTTCTGGGCCGGCGCCGGCGCCTGCGGCGGCGGGCGGCGGCGGCTGGGAGCGTCGACGAGGACGACGATGACGACGACGACGATGCTCCGCCACCGAGCTTTCGTTTTGGGTCAGAGTCCTAATGGATCCCTCTTGCAGTCTCGTCGGAGGGCTCTCGGGGGCCTCTGAAGAGCATTTGTGCAACCTCCTGGGCGCCTCTTGGGCGTCTCCTGGGGCATCTCTGTGATGGCGGTGGTGGTGGTTGTGGCGGTGGTGGTGGTGGTGTTGTGGTTGGTGGTGGTGGTTGTTGCAGTGGTTGTGGTGGCAGGTTGTGGTGGTGGTGGTGGTGATAGTGGCGGAGGTGGTGTGGTGGTGCGGTGGTTTCTGGTGGTGGTGGTGGTAGTTGTGGCGGTGGTGGGTTGAGGTGGTGGTGGCAATGGCGTCGGTGGTGTGGTGGTCTGTCGTGGTGGTTGTGGTGGTGGTAGCGGTTGTGGTGGTGGTGGTGGGTTGTGGTGGTGGTGGTGGCTGTGGTGGTGATTGTGGTGGTTGTGGTGGTGTGTTGCGGTGGTGGTGGTTGTGGTGGTAGTTGGTGGGAGTGCTGGTGCTGGTGGTGGTGGTGTGGTGGTTTGTGGTGGTGGTCGTGGTGGTGGGTTGTTGTGGTGGTGGTGGTGATGTGGTGGTGGTGATGTGGTGGTGGTGATGTGGTGGTTTGATGTGGTGGTGGTGGTTGTGGTGGAAGACGGTCGTGGTAGTGGTACTGGTGGTGGTGGTTTGGTAGTGGTGTGGTGGTGGTTTGTAGTGGTGGTGGAGTGTTGTTGTGGTGGTGGTGGTGGTTTGGTGGTGGGGTGGTGGTGGTTTGTGGTGGTGGTGGTGGGTTGTGGTGGTGGCGGTGGTTTGTGGAGTTAATGGTGGTGGTGGTGGTGGCGGTGGTGGTGTTGGCGTGGTGGTTTGTTGTGGTTGTGGTGGTGGTGGGTTGTGCTGCTGGTAGTGGTGGCGAATGTGGCGGTGGTGATGGTGGCATGGAAGATTTTGGTTGTGGTGGTGGTAGTGGTAGGGGATTTTTGTGGTGGTGGTGGTGAGTTGTGGTGGTTGTGGTGGTGGTAGTGGCTGTGGTGGTGGTGGTGGTTGTGCGGTGGGTTGGTGGTGGCGGTGGTAGGTTGAGGTTGTGGTGGTGGTGGTAGTGGTGGTTGTGGTGGCAGGTTGTCGTGGTGGTGGTGATGATGGCGAAGGTGGTGGTGGTGGTGGTGGTGGAGCGGTGGTTTCTGGTGGTGGTGGTGGTGGTAGTTGTGGCGGTGGTGGGTTGAGGTGGTGTTTTCGGTGGCGGTGGTGGTGTGGTGGTTTGTCGTGGTGGTTGTGGTGGTGGTTGTGGTGGTTGTGGTGGTGGTGGGTCGTGGTGATGGTGGTGGCGGTGGTGGTGGTCGTGGTGGTGGTGGTGGTGGTTTGTTGCGGTGGTGATGGTTGTGGTGGTGGTAGTGGTAGGGGATTTTTGTGGTGGTGGTGGTGGTGGTGAGTTGTGGTGGTTGTGGTGGTGGTAGTGGCTGTGGTGGTGGTGGTGGTTGTGCGGTGGGTTGGTGGTGGCGGTGGTAGGTTGAGGTTGTGGTGGTGGTGGTAGTGGTGGTTGTGGTGGCAGGTTGTCGTGGTGGTGGTGATGATGGCGAAGGTGGTGGTGGTGGTTGTGGTGCGGTGGTTTCTGGTGGTGGTGGTGGTAGTTGTGGCGGTGGTGGATTGAGGTGGTGTGTTCGGTGGCGGTGGTGGTGTGGTGGTTTGTCGTGGTGGTTGTGGTGGTGGTTGTGGTGGTTGTGGTGGTGGTGGGTCGTGGTGATGGTGGTGGCGGTGGTGGTGGTCGTGGTGGTGGTGGTTTGTTGCGGTGGTGGTGGTTGTGGTGCTGGTTGTTGTTGTTGGTGGTGGTGGTGGTTTGGTGGTGGTTGTCTTGGTGGTTTGTGTTGGTGGTGGTGGTGGGTTGTGGTGGTGGTGGTTTGGTGGTGGTGTGGTGGTGGTTTGGTGGTGTCGGTGGTTTGTGGAGGTGGTGGTGTTGGCGTGGTGGTGGTGGTGGCGGTGGTGGTGTTGGCGCGGTGGTTTGTGGTGCATGTGGCGTGGTGGATGTTGGCGATGGTAGTGGTGGCGTGGTAGATCCTGGTGGTGGTGGTAGTGGTGATAGGTTTTTGTGGTGGTGGTCAGGAGTAGTGGTTGTGGTGGTTGTGGTGGTGGTGGCGGCTGCGGTGGTGGCTGTGGTGGTGGTGGTGGTGGTGGCAGCGTGGTGGGATGGTGGTGGTTGCGGTGCGTTGAGGCTGTGGTTGTGGTGTAAGTGGTGGTTGTGGTGGCAGGTTGTAGTGGTGATGGTGATGGTTGCGGAGGTGGGGGTGGTGGTGCGGTTGTTTCTGCTGGTGGTGGTGGTGGTAGTTGTGGCGGTGGTGGGTTCAGGTGGTGGTGGCGGTGGCGGTGGTGGTGTGGTGGTTTGTCGTGATGGATTGTTGTGGTGGTGGTGGCGGTGGTGGCGGTGGTGGTGGTTGTGGTTTGTTGCGGTGATGGTGGTTGTGGTGGTGGTTGGTGGCGGTGGTGGTGTGGTGGTGTGTAGTGGTTGTGGTGGTGGTGGTGGTGGGGTGTGGTGGTGGTGGCGGTAGTGGTGGTGATGTGGTGGTGGTGATGTGGTTGTTTGTTGTGGAAGGTGGTGGTTGTGGTGGAAGGTGGTGGTGGCGGTGGTTGTGGGTTGGTGGTGGTGTGGTGGTGGTTTGTGGTGGTGGTGGTTGTGGTGGGTTGTGGTGGTGGTTGCGGTGGTTTGGTGGTGGTTGTGGTGGTTGTAGTGATTGTGGTGGTTGTGGTTGTGGTGGGTTGTGGTGGTGGTGGTGGTGAATTGCGGTGGTGGCGGTTGTGGTGGTGGTGGTGGCTGTGGTGGTGGTGGTTGTGTGGTGGGTTGGTGGTGGTGGTGGTGGGTTGAGGTTGTGGTGGTGGTGGTAGTGGTGGTTGTGGTGGCAGGTTGTGGTGGTGGTGGTGATGGTGGCGGAGTTGGTGGTGGTGGTGCGATGGTTTCTGCTGGTTTTGGTGGTTGTGGTTGTTGTGGCGGTGGTGGGTTAAGGTGGTGGTGGCGGTGGCGGTGGGTGTGTGGTGGTTTGTCGTGGTGGTTGTGGTGGTGGTAGTGGTTGTGGTGTTGGTGGTGGGTTGTGGTGGTGGTGGTGGTGGCGGGCCCCGCCCGGGGCGGGCGGGACATCTTCACCAAGCCGCCCACCCATCTCGCCGATCGAGGCTTGGGTGCCCCATCCCGCCCACGAGCTTGCGGTTTCGCCAGCGGGGGCCTCCCGCCAATCCATCTGCGATGCATCGGCGAGTCCAGATCCCGGCGAGTCCCTGCCGGCCCCCCCTCGGGTCGGAGTTCGCAGGCCTCCGACGCCTCGGACAGAGAGGTTGAGAGGGTCTTTCGCAATGTGCGCCCCGCGGGGGCCGTTGCTGGGCTTCGCTGCCGTCGAAAGGCGAACCGGGACGAACAGAAACATGTCGCTGGGAAGTAGTCTCGACCTCCGATCGACGTCGTGATTTTTTTCAATCCCGGTGTTGTCTTTCCTCGATTTCGGCGTCCATGGTCCGTGGGGTTTTCTTTTGTCCCTGCGGCCATCAAAAATTTCCCTGGGGCGACAAATTGCCAAGGGGGAAGCGGTCGAGACCTGTGGGGCCGGCGGATTAAGTAAACACAGCGCCGAAAGACGTTTGGATTCGAGGTTTTGCTTGTTTGACATGTTTGGCCCATCTTCTCGGGTCTCTGGAGACCTTCGGAGACCACGTTTGGAGGGCGTCCAGCAGCGACCGTGACCAGGCAAGCCCTATAGGGCTGCTCCTTCCGGCATGCCAGGAGGGCGTAAAGCGATTCCGAGCGTGGGCCTGCAGGATGGGCATGGCCGCCCTCGTTGTGTGACATCTGACTCCGGGCCAAGCCTCTGGATCGGTTATGGGAGTCGCCGCGGCGATCGCGACGGCCATACATCGTGGCAAGGTTTTTGTCAAGGAGTGGCATGCTCCTTTCCATTCCCCCCCCCGCCCTGCGATGTAGATGAAGGTGAAGACGTGGCTCCAGTTTACAAGACAGCAACAGAGAGTTGCCAGCTTGTGCCCAGCGTGGGCAGTCCTGCTTTTTGGGGGGCAGGGGGTCTGGGGTCGGCACTCACGCATCCATGGCCGATGCCAGGATCGGTGCGGAGCGCGTGGTCGGCAGTCCTCCCAGGCGTGGTGGCCGACACCGAGGTGGCGGCCTGCCTGGAGCTCTTCGGGCTGCCCGAGGGCGCAGACGCGGCCAGCCTGCGGGCCAGGTACCTGGAGCTCGCCAAGGAGCTCCACCCGGACTCGGCGCCAGGCTCGGGCTGGACGAAAGGGGGGGATTGGGAAAGGGGGGGGTGCGAAATCTGCTGCATGCAGCTGGTTTCGGCCCCACCGAGGGGCCCATTCCTCGATACATAGCCGCCTCCGGCGCCGGGAGGCGCCGGGAACATCAGCTACGTGAGCTGATTCTCAAACCCCCGCTTTGCTATCCCCCCCTTTCGCCCGACCCGACAGGCCGCCGCGGCTCCGACGCGAGCCGTGCCTTCGACCCCGGTGCCTCCAGCGCTTCCAGCGCCGACGTGGGAGACGTCAGCCGACCATGCCTTACTCGGGGGCGGAAAAGAGGGGGGTGATGACTAGGGGGGTGGATATCATGGCGGGGGGCATGATATTTCCCCAGATTTCATTGCGCCTCTTCTTGTTTCATTACGTCCCTGGCCCCCCCCGCTGGGCCGCGCACATGCCGCCGGTCATGATTTGCACCCCCCCTTCTTGGACACCCCCCTCTTGGCCGCTCCCGACTTACAGTCGGCCAAGATTAGTAGGTCGACCCTGCCAAATCAAGGGTACCCTCGTGTCCTGTGTCTCGCGACCCATGCTTCCCACATTCCCGTGGCAAGACGGCCCTCGGAAGGGTCTTGTGCCCTCTCGCGTGTCCTGTCCAATCGAGTCCGACTGTAGCAGTTCGTGGGAGCCTCGTGTGTCATCGCAACTCCGCCTCTCGAGCGCATTGGCGCGCGCTCGCGTGTGAGAACCGACGAGACAGCACCAGTCCAGCGCCGAGTCGGCGTCGACTTGGCGCTGGCCGGCGTCGATTGGCGTCGAGCAGCGTCGATTAACGTAGCCAGCAGGATGGCATGAGAGGAGGAGGAGGAGGAGGAGGAGGAGGAGGAGGAAGAGGAGGAGGAGGAGGAGGAGGAGGAAGAGGAGGAGGAGGAGGAGGAGGAGGAGGAGAAATGGAGGAGGAGAAATGGAGGAGGAGGAGGAGGAGGAGGAGGAGGTTGCCACCGAGACTTCAGCGCCGACTCGGCCGACCGTGCCTCGCCGATCCCGGCCGGCCCCCTCCCGGGCCCGGGGTCGGCGCAGGTGCCCGTCTGGCTTGGCCAGGGAGGCACGTGCGGCAGGCCCGTGCCGTGTCGGCGCGGCGGCGGCCCCGCCGCGGGCGTTCAGGGTTGAACGCCGCCAGCGTTAGGTCGGGCCTGTCCCCCTATGCAGGGGGATTTTGGACGAAGAATGAAAAGTATCCAGAAGATGATCAAACGATGCTCAAAAATTATCAAAAATGCCCCCCAGACTATGATTTTGCTATTTTTGAATATCCCCCCTGTAGAGGGACAGGCCCGGCTTGACGCCAGCGGCCTGGAGCCAGTCGATGTCGAGCAGCCATCGCTACCGTAGAGGCGCGACGGCTGAAGGTGGAACGCTCCACGCGGTGCCAGAGACCAACCCCGAGGTCGTCACGACGCGAGCCCGCCGTACACCGACCCCTGGGCCCAGGATGGGCCTGGCCGGGGTCGGTGAGGCCCAGACATGCGGTGCCCGGAAGTCCCTACCTTGGATGGGTTGTTCATCATCAAGGGGGGGATGATTAACATTTTGACTGAGCCTGCCCAATCCCGCCCCCCTCCATTCTCCCCCTCCTGAACCTCCTCCTCTTCCTCCAACCCCCCCTCCACCCATTCCGACAGCACGTGCCCACCCCCCCAGCGGATCCAAGGGGGGGGGGGGGGGCGATGATTGCCCCGTCCAGAGTACCCTTCTCCCAGGGCCAGTTTGTCATCCCGAGTAGTTGTTTGACGGTCCCTGAGCCCGGCGAGGGCCCCCAGAGGCCGAGAGCGGCCAAACCCCCATTGTCGTAGTTCTGCGGCCAGGGCGCGGGCATGTCTGAGGTGGTCAGCGGACGCCCCCCCCGCGCTGACGTGGCCGCCTTCCAGCGCCTGCAGCGCTGCTACGGCCTACTGTCCGCCAGGGGCCCCGCCGGGGCGCAGGCCGGCGGCGCGCTCAAGGGAGGGGGGGGGGGGGCGGCCGTTGCGAAGGCCGCGCGGTGGCCCTCAGCACTGGCTTCGGATCTGCCGTACTCGGGCTGATTTTTCTGACATTTGAAGAAGTGCTGGGTATGCACCCCGAGCGATGCCAAAAGGTGAGGCGGAAATTTCCGCTTCAGCAAGTCGGGCGGAGTTCTTGGCACATGGGTGGGGGAGCGCAGCGACGGCAGAGTGAGCCGAACATGGTCATCAGAGGAGCTTGAAAAGCCGGGCGAACATTTCCATCCTACTTCCCAAATCGGTCAACGTACGGCGGATCCGAAGGCAGGGAGAAGGGATACCCAAACGTCGAGCATCTGTTCGTTGTCGGCCTCTGGTGGCCCTCTCCAGGCCCAGAAGCGTCAACGAACGAATTGGGGCAGGGTGCACAATTCTTGGTATCCCGTATTGAAAACAAAGCAAGGCATCGGATATCTCGGTCGGAGGTTTCCAATGATTTTCCGTTCAATCCATCAGTTGTACGAGTTACAAATTGGCGAACGAGTTATCAGGATGCACCCTGGGAGGATGAGTTCAGTGTCGGCGCTGGCACATACGCGGGCAAAATGCGTCCTACGATGTCTCGATCCCGCATGGCCCACTCTGATCCAGCTCATCCGGCTGAGACCTGCCTTTCGTGGGGCTCTAGCCAGCTCCGTGGCCCTCTCGTCGGGCTCCGTGCCCCTCCACCGATCCCGCGAGGGCCTCCCAGGAGCTGCCGCCTGCCAGGGCTGGCGGCGCGCAAAAGGGGGTAGGGGGAGGGGGGAAGGCTTCTCAGAAGCACCCCTGCTTCTCAGAAGGCCTCGGCCTCGCGTCTACAGAGAAGGCCCGCGCCTTCTAAGAAGCAGGGGTGCTTCTGAGAGGCCTTCCCCCCTCCCCCTCCCCCCCTCTGCGCGCCGCCAACAGGGCAGAGGGCGGTGCGCACCCGCGCCCGGGGGCGAGACCGGGGCACGGCGCCGCGAATCGACCCGCGTGCAAGAGGAGGAGGAGGAGGAGGAGGAGGAGGAGGAGGAGGAGGAGGAGGAGGAGGAGGAGGAGGAGGGGCTCCTGCCCCTCGGCTGCGGGAGGGCTTAATCCCCCGACGCTTTCTCCTGGGGGCCCGCGGCCGCAGGCGCAGCAGGCCTGCGGTGGAGCAGCGGCGGAGCGCGCCCGGGGTGCGGGCACAGCGGGGGCCCGTGCCAGGACGCGCCCCTCCTCCTCCTCCTCCTCCTCCTCCTCCCCTCCTCCTCCTCCTCCCTCCTCCTCCTCCTCCTCATCCTCCTCGCCTCCAGGGTGCCCTCGCCGGGGAGCAGCGGACGTCCCGGGGTCCCGGGGGCGGGGTCTCCTGCGGGCGGGTTTCCCGCGGTCGGGCCCCCAGCGCATGGCCCTTGCGGGCGGGTGGCGCGAGGAGGCGCGGGGCGGCCGGAGGGGCCAGGGGCCGAGGGAGCCACACGGAGGCCACGGAGGTCGCCCTGGGCGTGCCGAAGAGCCAGGCGTGCCGAAGAGCCAGGCGTGCAGGAGGGCCTTCCGCAGAGACCCCCGTCTTGCCACCCTAGGAGGCCTCCCCTCAGTGGCCCCCGCACCCGCCTGCGCTCGCGCGCGCCCGAGCAAGGGGCGGCGGGAGCCGGACTGGCTTCGGGAGCTGCGCGAGAACTACGCGAACAGCAAGGATCTGGACGCCCGAAACGGGTACGGGAGAACTGGCACGGCGCCCAGCAGCACTCTTCTGCCGGTCGAGAGGGAGCCCTGTGGCAAGAGAAAGAGAAGCGACGACGAAGAGCGAACGCGACGGAGTCCCCGGAGGAGAGAGAGAGAGAGAGAGAACAAAAAAAAAAGGTGGAAGGAAGGGGGGGAAGGAAGGGGGCAGGAACGAAGAGGTAACAACAAAAAGAAAAATGGCGGAAGGAAGGAAGGAAGGAGGGGGGAGGGGAGAGAGGGGAAAGGAAGGAAGGGGGGAGGGGGGCGCGGCCCGCCCGCCGGGCGTCCCGCGCAGCGCAGCAGCGGGTCAAAGGCCTCAGCTTAGCGCGCCCCCGACCTCGCGGGGCGTCCAACAGCACGTGTCGTCCAAAACCGACCGCGGCCGCTGTCGGGCAGGCGGCCTTCTGTCTCAAGCGGACAACGCCCGCAGCGATACCGACAGCGAGTCCGGGTTCAACGTGGACAGGAAGCCCAGGCGCCCCCCCAGGTCCCGACCCACTCTCCGGGCGCAGCGTTCCATCCTGAGCCGTTTCTTGACTGTCCCGAGGCCCGGCCAGGGATCCCCGAGGCCGAAGATTGCCGAGCACCTACCGTCGTGATTTCTTCACGGCTCGAGTCGGTCTTCGCACCCCTTCTCTCCACACCCGTGCCGCTCCTGCCGGCAGGACCCGTTCCCGTGACGCCCCCGCGCGCCCCGCCTGCCGAGCACCGCCAGCGCGGCCCGAATGCAGGCGTCGGCGCTGGGAAAGCGGCGCCCCTCTCTGAGATCCACGCCCGGCCGCCGCGACGCGAGTACGGTTTGGGCGCTGCGTAATGGGGGATCATAAATGGGGGGGCGGCGAGTGTGGTCCGAAAAGGTACCCAAATGGTACCTAAACGAGCCCCCTGGGGCTCTGGAGGGGCCCGAAAGGGGCACGAACGGGGACCATTTCTGACCCCCCCATTAACGACCCCCCCATTGAGCCACGCCCAAAAACGGTCGGACCGAGGTACGAGCTCGAGGTCGGTTCGGGGAGGATGCCATCCCGTTGTTCGTTCTCGTGGGATGTTCTGGTGCATCCTGTGGAGGGTGCCCCAGGATGTTCTGTGTTTTTGTTGGCTCATGTTCTTGAAGGATGTTCCTCTGGCCTAGGTCCGACTGTGCGCAGGAGAGTGTTTTTGACGCGCGTTATGCCCACCCCCTTTCCCTCCGTGGAAAGGACAGCGGTTTTGTTAGTTTTGGCTGTTTGCGGCCTCTAGGAGCCCTCACAGGGCTTTGGGACCGTCAAAACACGACTCGGGATGAAAAACTAGTCTCGGGGAATGGGTCGAGACCCCTCGGGGTCCACGTCACGAAAAACACATGACGTCCGGGGGTGTCGGGGACTGCCCTCCCTCCCCCGCCTCCCTAACACGACGCCCTCCCCCCTGGTTCGTCCCCGGCACTGCCGCAGTGCGTTCGGCACCACCTTCTGTCACTGTGGTGGGTGGAGGCGTTACGTCATGCCCCTCCCCCCGCGCCCCCCCTCTCCATCACGCCGGTCATTGCCGCGGAAAAATGATTCCAAGAGTTCAAAGAAAAGAAAACGGGCATACATCGGCGGCGAAATCCGAACCCTACCCTCGCCGATCCACGATTCAGGGAACTCGACGGGCGGCAGGGGTGGGGTTCGGAATTCGTCGAACACGTGGTGAAATCCGAACCCTGCCCCCGCCTTCCATCGATGCGGGAGAATCGATGGTTAGTGGGGATAGCGTTCGGATGCCGCCACCACATACATCAAATAATCGGCGCTCCGCCCCCCTAGCGGCGCGCCTTCGGCGCCGCCCTTGTCGCGTTCCGCGCGCCAGGGAGGGGGGTAAGCTCAGATCCAAGAAATCCGCGCGGAGCTCCGAAAGTGCGGGGCCCGCAAATATACACCACCACCGCCTCCCTCACCCCCTCCCGCTCCCAGGAAAGAGGAGAGGAAGTGGAGGCTGGAGCAAATTTCCGAGAGCTACACATTATGATCCGCAATCGTTTTTGACCAAGCATGTTCGCATATGGTGTGTGGTTGTGTCAGTGGCAAGGCTTTGTGTTCACGGGGTGCCGTTTGTTGTGGCACTCGTGATTGTGGTGTTTGTTGTGTTGTTGTTGCTGCCGTTGTCGTTGGTGTTGTTGTTGGTGTTGGTGTTGTTGATGTTGTTGTTGTTGATGTTGTTGTTGTTGTTGTTGTTGTTGTTGTTGTTGTTGTTGTTGTTGTTGTCGTTGTCGTTGTCGTGTTCGCTGTTGTTGTTATTGTTGGTGCTGTTGTGGCGTTTGTGTTGTTGTTGGTGGTGATGTTGTTGCTGTTGTTGATGTTATCACTGTTATTGTTGTGACTATGGTGTCGTGGCTGCAGGACTATCATCAGGCGCGGTTTTTTGCTGATTGGTTCATGCACTTGTGTGACATAAGTGGTGATACATTCGCGGGGAACATGAAGAACTTAATCGTGGTATGGTTATGTTTGTGTTCCACCCACGGTAATGATCTTCGTGCTCTGCATCCGCTGTTTGCTCTGTTGTGTTTTCGCGTTCAGGGCAGAATATGGATGGATATGTTTGGTCCCCTAATTACTGCATTGACCGCCGGTCTGGAAGTGGTGTTTCTCATCGCCTTCCTCTAGCCGGCACTTGTCCTGTGCATCTGCGAGTTTCAGTGCCAGTTGATGCCCCCCTCTCGCGATTCAGGAAGTTTTTCGGGCGGCCGCTCATTCCCGCGGCGCGCTCCCCCACGGCCCCCCCCTGGCCTGCTCTTAGGCGATGTTTGGTCACTCCGCAGGGGTACTTATCAGCCTGGAACAAATCCCTATCCCTATTCTGGGCACCTCCTCATCACGATGCCAATCTTAGGGATTCCCTTATTTTTTGAGGGCGAATCCCTAAGATTGTCATCGCCTATTGGCGTGTCAATCTCAGGGGTAGGGATACGTTCGAGGCTGGTAAGGTACGCTTCGACGGCTTTGCGCTTTGGGCTGGCGGGGGGAGGCGCAGCCCCCCCCCCGCCCATGGGCGACGCTAGTTCGCGGGCAGGGAGCGGAATCTGGAGCTGAGGAGCGTGGGGATCAGAGCCCAGGCCACTGGGGTCAACGGCTTCATCCGGTGCGCTCTCGGGCCTCTCGGGGCGAGTGGCGGCCAGTGGCGGGCAATTCCTGGGCGCCTGCGCCGGGGCTCGCGTCGGACCTCGCGGCCGCCGGCCCAGGTGCGAGAGGTCAGGGGCCAGCCAGCCGGCCGTGGAGAGGCTGGAGGCCTTCTGCGTCGAGCCGCTCCTCTGCGCTTCGCGTTGCGGCGGCAACAGACTCGCGCGCGCGCGCGTTCTTTTCCGGAGGTTCAGCTGCGCGGGCGTCGGGCTATGGGCGTTGGCGCGGCCTCCGCAGCGCAGCGCGCTGCCGCTCGGCTGTTTGCCGCAGGCCGTCGGGGCGAAGCAGGGCCAGCTCGTCTCCAAGGGCCTCGCGCCCTTCGCCGCGCGTGGCGCGGCGGTTGGCTCGCGCGTTGCGCGTTGCGCGCCCTTCGCCGCGCGTGGCGCGGCGGTTGGCTCGCGCGTTGCTCGTTGCGCGCCCTTCGCCACGCGTGTTGATATTTGTTCGGTTGACTCGGGCCACTCGGGGGAAGGCCTCTCCGCCTGTGCGCTCGCGCGATTTGCATCGACGCCCACCGCGGGCCTCACCGCGACGTTCTGACTGATGACATAGTTCAAGCACTGTGGTGATGGACCAAGTGCGCGAATGCGGCGGCCATGCGTCATGCGCGCTGGGCGCCGGCGCTGTCAAAGGTGCTTCGTCGATTGCGAAGCGCGCGGCATTCTCGCGGCCCCCCAGTCCTCCATTCCCCCGATCGCAAGATCTCCCAGGAGGGCCACGCGATTGCTAGACGCAGTAGTATTTTTCCAGGCTTGCGCATCGTGGTTTTCCCAGCTATTCAATCCTTCCTCCCGACATCTCCCGTCCTCCCGATTTTCTCTCCCGGCGCCTGTCGCGAATCCAGCGTCGACTGTGTGCCTTTTGGGCTCCCCGGCAGGCCCGCGCCAAGATGACGTTCTCCGCCTTCAAGTATCGAATCCTGGTGTTTTCAAAGTATATGTGTTGATCGGGAGATGGTGAGATTCTGGTGGTAGCGGCATGACCACTTGGATGTGCCGGTCGGTGTAAGGGGGGGGGTTCCTCGCCAGCAAGGAACAGGCTAATCATGAGAAATTGTGCTTTGTCGTATCGTCTCGTATCGCAGTTGCCCTTCGCCTTCTGCGGGCGCAGGCCTTGTGACACTTCTTCTGGTTCTGCCATGTTGTGTGTGATACTCTGGCCTTGGGGTCGGCGTTCCATTTCTTCCGCATGCCCTTCGGCTTCGAAGGTCTTAGGTTGCAGCGGAAACGAGTGTTCACAATTCCAGCGTTATGCGTGGGGTCTTGTTTAAGGACAGGTCTGGGATGTAAAGCGTCGCCCGTGGTCGCCACAAGCAGCGCTCTGGAAAAAAAGAGCCCGCACGGGATCTTGTTTGCTCCCCGCGGGGATGACCAGCGCTGTCATCTGCCTTTGATCTGCGGAGGTGTTCGATTCGCCCAGGATTCTCCTGCCCCCTTATCACTCTGGGGCAGGTTCGATAGCGGAGCTCCGCTGGTGGTCTTCAAGCAGTGGCGTAGGCGTAATCACATTGATATCAGGCTTGTTATCCATGACGCGTCTTGCATGCGTGCGTTGGTTGCACGTTTTGGGATCCAAGAAAATGCGGTGTTGCGAACGGTTTGGCTCGAATGTGCAATCGGCGTTGGCCATGGTTATAGTGGCACGGCCTCGCGCGTACTACACAGAACGCATCATGCATCATGCGTGATGGTGACCCCAAGCTTGATTACAATAGCCACACTGTTTCTGCCATTGTTGTGGGCACTTCGCTGAAAGTGGCGGAGATTGCAGGTGCCAGCAACAGTGAAATATGGAACAGTTTTGCTCGTTGAAGCTGTAGAAGTAGTCGCTTCCACGGGCAAGTTCCTAATGCTTGGGCTTGTACGGCATGTTCTTGCGGTGGGCATCGCAGTAAGATCCCATGTGTCCTAATGGGCCGTTTTTGATTGATTTGTGTTCAACAGCGCCCCTTGGCCCCGTCAAGCTATAGATGCGTTATAAGTTGAGGATGGGGGGAGGAGGAAGCGGAACAATAGTACTTATTCGACGTGGGGTCCCCCACATGTTCATCTCAGTTCTTGGTGCGACCGTCTGCGAGTGTCTGGGCGAGGGAATCGTAGCCTTTGGCGACGAACCGCTTCTTGGCGCCCCCCTCACTGGATGGCCAAAGTAAAATGCATGTTACATGGAGATGGTCTTGCGACGCTAAAGGGAGAGGGGCCACAGGATCCCAAAACAGCGTTACGCATGAAAGGTCCCACGATTTGGACGCTAAGTGGCAAGTGTAGACCCCCTGGCGGCTCCCCGTCGGGGTGCGCACGTGGTTTGCCGCCTATATCGCGGTAGTCATTGCTTTTTGTTGAACGGAGAGGAGTTGCTTTGGACATCGCCGCAGGTTTGGCGCGAACAGGCAAGTGCAACACAACGTGGTGGCTCCCCATTGGAGTGCCCAGGTGATCTGCATCCTGTCCTGAATCGAGTGATCATGGGTCGTTCAAAAATGAGGAGTCGGAATCGCCAAGCGAGCGAACCGCCCGAGACCCCCCCCCACAATCCACGCAATTTGGTGCGCACGGGCGCATGCCTTCTCCCTGACTGGTCCACCTTGGGGCATCCAAGTGTCACGTCTGCTATGCCGTCATTAGTATGGGGCTGTCAGGTCACGAGAGGCCTGGCCCACCAAACGAGCACATTGCTTGAGACATCCCTGCAATGTGGGCTTGAGCGGGTTACTTGTGTCCCCCCTCCCTGACGGCTCCCGTTGGGGCGCCCAAGTGCCACGCCTGCTATGTCGCGGTGATCGCACAAGAGATTTTTTCGATGTCGAAAACCATAGGTTTTACCACACCTGTTTGCGCCCCTGTCCACATATCCGCCGCCCCGTGCGCAGACAGGCGCACGCCTGCGGGCGGTCACGCGGTCACACGTCACAGGGGGTTGTCAAAAGAGAGGAGCCCGGTGGGGTGGCACATCGTGCAAACCGCTCGATGCGTCCCTGCAGCCTGGCCGCGAACGGGCAAGCCTCCCCTTCCTGGCGGCTCCCCCGTGAAGTGCCCAAGAGCTGCGGCTGCTTTGTCGCGGTGTCCATGGGGCTCAGACAAGAAAGGAGTCCGAGGCGCCGAAGCAGGTGAACGGCCCGAGACATCCCCGCAGTCTCGGCGCGAGCGGGCACGTCTCCCCCTCCCGGGCGGCTTTCCCTTGTGGTGCTCGAGTGCCATGCTTGCTACATCTCGGCGGTCATGAGCGAACTTGAGTCTGAGGAGCGAGTATGAGCGGGTCAGAGTATTAGCAACAGAGTGTGTGTGTAGGTCCCAGTGTGAGCCTGAGTCTGGTAAGTCTGAGTGCGTATGATCATATTGTGAGTGGCGTGCGTTTGCGAGTCCAAGTATGGCTTGGATGAGTGTGACTGGATATGAGTGAGAGTTCGTCTGAGTATCAGTGGATTTGAGTGCGAATGACTCTGAGTATGAGTGACACCTAGTGTGAATAAGTCTGAGACAAGGTGGGGGTGAGGAGGCGGAGGCGTCACAGTAATCACAAGAACCCCTTACTTTGGGTGTGGGGTATGGGCAGGAACCCGCGGAGCTCAGCACGATCATTCGTCTTGAGTCCTCATTGGAGTAGCGCATTTTTCCCCCCCCTCCCCAACTTGCGGCACTGCCCGAGACTCGCTGCAGGTATTCGTTGGTGCCCATACATCTCGCGGCGCGAACGAGCGTCGACGGTGCCGGAAGGGCCGGGGAACGCTGCCGTGCGCACGTGCGGCTTTCGCAGAGCGCGGGGTACTTCCGGGGTCCGGCGGAATCTCATGCCTGGCGTCCTGCCCGCAGGTATCGCGTGGTGTGAGAGTCAAGGTCAAGCACTCTGCGGTGATGCCTCTCCGCAGCCGTTGTTACCGTCACCCCCGCCGCGTCCCCCTCCACCCCAGAGCAACATGTGCTCCCTTCGCCCCTGAGTACTACAATCGTGCCTCTGCTGCTGGAGTCGACGGTTGCCTCAGGCATCGCACGTCAGATCGGCAGACTAGCAAACATGCAGCCCATGACGTTGCGCACAGCGATCATGCAGTCAACGTTGGCTCCTCTTCTGCCTCCTCCGCTACTCCTCCCCGTCCACCTCCAGATCCTCCCTTCCACGCATGGGTTTCGATTCGACCATTTGGAGTATATCGGCGCTTCCATCGATCTGCGGCGGAAGCCTTAGGACAGGACTCGACGGGAAGTCGTGAAGAAGGTCTCTAAGCACACATCGGACGTTCCCTCAGTCAAGGGAGGACCTCCAACTTGATGTGGCACGCATGACTCTCTCCGCATAAATGGCGCTTGCAGTAATTACGCTACCGATGAACCCCACATACTTACATTGTGTCTGGAGTGAAATCACACGCTGAAATGAAACATGCGAGAATGATGCTGGTGGCCGTTGCCCCGCCGATACTATTGGTGACGCCGGTCAAGCCTTGGGAGCCGAGTACCCTGAGGGCGTCGAGAAACTGCCACCCTTGCCACGCTTTCCGAGCCTGGACCGTATAGAGACCTAGCTAACTCAGGGACCGCGTCGAGAAACTGACACCCCTGCTACACTTTCCGAGCCTGGACCGTATAAGGATCGCGCTCAGGGACCACCCCCTGCGCAGTCCCTCTGGTGTCGAGAGATTGCCACCACTGCCACATTTTCCGAGCCTGGACCGTCTAGAGACCGCGCTCAGAGACCACCCCATGCGCACCCCCTCTGGCGTCAAGAACTGCCACGCTTGCCACACTTTCCGAGTCTGGACCGTAAAGAGATTGCGCTAAGAGACAACCCCTTGCGCACACGCCTGCGGTGCCTTGACGAGAGGCGCGCGTAGCGGCCGCGGTGAGAGACCACCCCCTGCGCACCCCCTCTGGCTTCGGGAGAGTTCCACGCCAGCTATGCTCTGGACTGGACGCGCGCACGGCGTCCGCGGTGAGAGACCACCCCCTGCGCACCCTTCAGACGTCGAAAAGTGCCATACCTGCTAGGCCCTGCGGCATTGGCGCGTATAGAGCCCGCGGTGAAAGACCACCCCCTGCGCACCCCATGTGACGTCGAGAAAGTGCCACGCCTGCTAGGCCCTGCGACATTTGTTACGTGTGCAAAGTCAGAGCCTGAATTTAGTCATCAACCTCGCCCTTCTCTTGGCGTGATCAACCCGGGAACTACCTTTCTCTCCGCTTCTGCTCCTCGGTGCGCCGCTCGCGCTCCCCTCCGGCTCTTATCCTTCGCCCCCCTTCTCTATCCTTAGCCGCTCCCTGCTCCAATTGTCCGTCATTCGCTTGGCTCCGGAGGTGGCCCTCGAGGCTTTGGCATCGGACCTCCCCTCCTCTATTCTGCGCCCCTCCCCCCCCCCTGCGCGACTGTCCAGACCGTTACGCCTCCCGCTAAAAAATCGCGAGAGTCCGGGCCCCCCGCGACGAATTCGCGAGAGTCCCGCGAAAGATTTGCGGGAACTCTTCGCGCCGTGCACTGTCCTCCCAGGCGCCCCCCCGGGCTACCTCGCCCCCGTGGGACCCCCTTGGGCGATGCGCGAGGGCTGTTCCCGCGCGAGACCACCCCGGGCGACTCGTGCAGGCACTGAGTGGCGGAGACCTCCCCGGGCGATTCCACCGCTCGGACCGACCTCCCCCAGGGCGAGTCGGCCCGTCCTGGAACCCCCCCCAGGCGATCCAGGACCCCCCGCGCCCTCCCAGGCGAGCGGGGGCGCCTACGGGAAAAGCCCACGCCTAAGCTCCCCCTTTTAAGGGAACCTTGGCGGGGGCGATCCGCGCCGGGGCGGCAGTCGAACCCTCCTGGGCGATCGACCGCGGCAGATTCCTCCCGCACAAAAAGAAACACAAAAAACACAAACCAACACACAAAAAACACAGCAAAAGCACAAACAACACACAAAACAAACAACGGACGGAACATATATAAAAAACAAAAAGACACAAAAGCCACACAGACACACACAAAAATGACTAAACTATGGCTCTGACTTTGTACACCTAACATTTGGCGCGCATAGAGACGTCGGAGAGAGACCGCCCCCTGCGCACCCCCTCTGGCTTCGAGAGAGTGCCACGCCTGCTAGGCCCTGCGGCATTGGCGCGTACAGAGACTACTTACCCCTTGCGCGCCCCCTGTGGCGCCGAAAAAGTGCAACGCCTGCTAGGCCCTGCGGCACTGGCGCGTATAGAGACTGCGGTGAGAGACCCCACTTGCGCACCCCACTTGGCACTGAAAAAGTGCAACGCCTGCTAGGCCCTGCGGCACTGGCGCGTATAGAGCCCGCGGTGAGAACCCCCTCCCCCATTTGCGCCCCTCCTCTGACGTCGAGAGTGCCACGCCTGCTAGGCCCTGCGATATTGGCGCGTATAGAGACGTCGGTGAGAGACCACCCCTGCGCACCCCCTCTGACGTCGAACAAGTGCCACGCCTGCTAGGCCCTGCGGCATTGACGCGTATAGAGACCGCGGTGAGGGACCTTCCATTGCGCTCCCCGTATGGTGTCGAGAAAGTGCCGCGCCAGCTAGACCGCGGTGAGAGACCGCCCCTGCGCACTCCCCGTGGCGTCGCGAAAGTGCCACGCTTGCTAGGCCACACGCCATTGGCGCGTATAGAGACCGCGGTGAGAGACCACCCCCTGCGCATCCCCTTCTGGCGTCGAGAAAGTGCCACGCTGCTAGGCCTTGCGACGCTGGCGCGTATAGAGGCCGCGATGCGAGACTACCCCCTGCGCACCCTCCCTGGGGTTGAACAAATGCCACGCTTGCTAGGCCCTGCGACATATGTCTTTTGTGCATGGCGTTTCATGTGCATGTGTTTGATGCGTGCGGGGCCACGTCTGCCACGGCGGCTTGCAAGTGCGAGCGAGACGGAGAAGTAAAAGGGTGGGGAGGAGGAGGATGAGGAGAACGAGAAAGCCCCATGTGGCTCAGGCGTCTGCCTGAGGAGGGGCCATTCGCTTGCACTTGCGAGCCGCTGTTCTCCCCCCTTGCCCCCCGCGCCGCCATGGTCTCAGCAGCCAGGCTCCATTGGATCACCCAGGAGCTAGCGAATGGCCGCCAAGGTGTCGTCGAACTGCGCAGCCACAGCGACGAGCTGATCATGCAGATCTGCCTGTTCCCCGTCTGGGAGCCGACTATGCGGAACAGCCGCATGTTTAGTTTGCTCCACATGGCGCAGCTGGACATCGACAACGCTAGTATCGTGGACCACGGGCACAAGAACTCCAAAGGCGAGTCCCGCATCCGTCTTGTCGTGAAGCCCCTTCCGGTTTTCTTCGGAGGCTTCTCTGATACGCCGCCGGACATGCGTTCTGCGGTGCAGGAGGGCTCCGAGCGCCAGACGCACGCCGAGTCCATCGGGCCAGTCCTGGCGCACGAGAAGGGTGAGTCGTCCAGCGTGCAGCTTCCTGGCGAAGGTGGCGCGACTGGCTCGGGCTCTGCGGCGATGGAGAGCGAACCCTGTGCCAAGGCGGAGGCTGATATTGATGTGGTGAGGCCCCAGCGGCGCGGAAAGGCCACTGTTCCTCAGCAGCACGGCGAGAAGCACACATTCGTTCCAGGCATGGCCGCGCGCCTTGTTGGCCTCAAGGCTAGGCCGCTGCTAAATGGTCGTGAAGGCACCCTGAGCTTCTACGACGACGCTGCTGACCGCTGGGTCTTTAAGACTGGTGCGGAGGCCATTCGTGTCAAGGCATCTGGTCTTGAGCTATCGGCTCCCATACGAAAAAAGTTTCTCGGCATGGCGTTCCAAAAGGCCGCTTTCGAGCGCCAACGTGCGGACCCAGTTGCTAACGACCAGGTGTTCCAGATATTGTACGACCTCGCTGCTCAAGAAGGGCAGCCTGGGGTGGCCGCTGTCTTCCTACCGTTACTCAGCGACAAGACAGCCTTCGACAAGATGTACTGCCACGCGGCCGCCAGGAGTCCTGAGATCGTCTAGCAGTGAGTGGCGCTTAGCTGCGTTCTTGGTTCGCCTAGTGCATCCATTCTTGTGCCCCCATGCGCCATTCCTTGCGCCCCACGTCGTCCGTTGGGTTGCGCTTCTCGTCATGGCTGCTGGCGCCCCCATGTGTGTTGGGGTTGCGCTTCCCGTCTAGGGTCCTTGTTTCATGTGCTACTCGTTCCTTCGGGCGAGTGCAGTGTTGCCAGGTCTTGCGGGCGAGATTCGGCTGTGTCTCTCGTGCACGTGTGGACGCCGCAGACGTTTGTCTTCTAGGGCTGTCGGAATAAGAAGGAGAACGAGAACGAGAAACGCGGGTGCGACCCGGCAGGGAAGGACACCATGACCCCCCGACACATGTGGGGGACACATTTCTTAGTCATGCAGCGCATGGCGGGGCAAGGAGGATTGAAGCGCACATGTTGACCGACCACCGAACGGCAGTGTCTTGTTGCATTGCATGTTTCGTTGCTCTACGCATTGCAGTTGTTTCAGCTTGCGCTGTAGTGCCGCTGTTAGAGCTTCAGCTTAGAATTCAGCGTGCGAGGCGAGCGTGGTTTGCGGAGGTTCAGGAAGGGCTGAAGTGCACATGTCTACGACAATTACCAACACGTTTGCGCTGCAGATGTTGTCTACATTGGTGTGCTTGCATTACAGCTTTAGAGGTCCAGGGATGTGCGAAGTGCTCAGCGCCACCCACGGCCACGGCAACACATATTCTGTCGCATTGCATGTGCTTTTGCACGGGATGTGGTGGTGTACTGCAGTGTTTGTGGCACGACTATTTTGAGTTTGTTGTCTGGTCTCGTCTGGTTCGGTTTCTTTGGTTTGTGTTGCTTTGTCGGTCTGAATTGTATGGCTGATTTGTTTGGCGCGGTTGGTGTGGGCTGAGTGGTTTTATATGCAGGATTGTTTGGCTTGCTTGGTTTGGCCTAGTTGCTCCGCTGGGTCTGGTTGATTTGGTTCGTCCGATTGGTCTGCTTGGTCTGGTCGGCAGAACCATTTCGGATCCCATCGTGGGTTGTAGGTCTCATTGGTGTGGTCGTGCAGCTTCCTTCTCTGGTCTGGCTGGTTCGATTGGTTATGTGTCCTTGGCTGGTCTTGGTCTGGTCTGGTCTGGTTCGTCGAATAGTTTGCCTGGTTCGCTTGGTCTGGTCTGATTGGTCTGGTCTGGTTGGTTCGTTGGTTTTGGTTGGTTGGTCGATGGGCTACGTTTGCAAGCTCTGCCTGGTTTCGTGATTTGGTTGGCCGAGCTAGTTTGGATGGCTTTGCCTGGACTGCCTGCTGCATGGCTTCACGAAGACGAGCAGCAGCAGCAGCAGCAGGAGCAGAAGCAACGGCGAGATCATAACCCGCATCAGCGTCCAGAGGAGGATCAATCCGAGGAGAATCAGGGGGAGGAGGGGGGAGTAATCTGCATCAGCAGCCATACGAGTTCCTATGCCCCGAAGCAAAGGAAGGCGCTGGGGCAAAGGAACTTTGTCGCCTCGAGCGGCTTAGATAGATCCTTATGATGCGAGAGCTGAGGGGCGCATTTGCCATCCATGAGGTCTGACTTATCCTTGGGGCATTGCGCGACAAGCCGTTATTGAGGGGGCGCTAGTTAATTTAGGGCCCCAAGGGTACGCCGCGCCTCTGTATCAATTGCCTCGAAATCAATGTGAGATTCCCCTGGCCTTGGCCATCCCCATTGACCCTCAACCTTTTATTTTCAGTTGGCCGTTTTTGGTTGCTCGGTCTCGCCCACCCTTCCCTGCCCCCGGCATGCCACCCTCTCGCCACGGCCCGCTCCTCCCTTGTCCAGGGTCAGAGAGAGGCATTCCAGTGTCAGGGGACTGGGGGGCGAGAGCCAACAACCACAAACGAACGCACGAAAGGAAGGGGTCGGGGGGTAATGGGTTGCCTAGGTCCTATGCCAAGGGCCCGCCAGGGGTCCCGTGGGTCTGGGATACGTTTTGAAGGACTTGGAGGGCTAGTGCAGCCTCCCTGCAGGGCCCCAAGACGCCCAGGGACGCCTCTGGATGGCTTTCAAGCGCCCCTCTTAGTGACCACCAGCAGGCCTACACGATGGCCCACGGGTGCCTCGAGAAAGTTCCAGAGGTTTGTAAAAGTCAATATCAAAGAGTGCCCTACTATGGCCTCGAGAAGATCCAGTGATGCACTAAAGCCTCGGAGACGCCCCAAGAGCTCCTGAGAGGGACCTAGCGTGGCCGCCGAGAGCCTCCCAACCCATGACCAGCCTGGCTCGAGCTACTTTGGGGTTCATGCGCCTCCCTCGACCAGCCAGACAGTGAGGCTGGCAGCATGCCCCCCGTCCCGGGCCATTTCTGCAGGGCGTTCCAGGCGGGCTTGTGCCAGCGGGGCGGAGACTGCCCGCTGATGCACCAGCTGCCGGCGGGGGATTCGTCCACCACCGCCGACGCAAGTTACCGCCCCAGCGCCAGCAGCGGGCTGAGCGATGCCGGGCAGCTTGAGGGCCAGGACAGCCAGGACAACGAGAGCAGCTGGAGCTGGAGCTGGACTTCCAGCGGGGCCAGCTCCGAGAGCCGGAGCTGGGCGGACCTGTCGGAGGAGTTGTGGGGCACCGCGCCCGCGACAGCCGCCAGGGCGAACGGAACGTGGCCGTCGCAGCCGCCGGGCGCGGGCGGCAAGCCCAGCGGTTGGGCACCCTCCGCCCCCAGCGCGGCGGCCCGACCGGTCCCACCGGGCCCAGACGACGGATTCCCGTCGTTTTCGGACCGCAATCCGAACATCCCCGAGTTCATCCCCAGCGAGGCGGCCAGCCTGGGGGGCGCCGCCTCGGCGCAGCCCCGGGTGCCCAAGTCCAAGTCGGCGGCGCGGCGGAAGCAGCGGATGGTGATGGAGAAGTGGGTGGTGATGAAGGCGAAGAACGGCGCCACGGCGGCGGAGATGGTCGAGGCCGCCTGCATCGCGCTGTCACGCCCGCAGGCCCAGACCTCGCACGAGCCGCGGACAGAGTCGGCCTCGCCCCCGAGGCCGCTTGTACCGCCGACGTCGCCGAGGAAGCAGAGGCGCAGCAGGGAGGATGGCAACGATTCCGACGATTCCGGAGACGATCGAGGCGAACGCGCCTTCGTGAACACGAAGGTGTCATTATGATCGGAGAGGCCGACTTGCAAATCGATCCCAAAGGAATTTAGTTTTGGTCCGCCGTGGTGAGGGCAGCTGCGGCTCCGGCAGCCGTGCAAGGTCAACCTCCACCGCGTGAGATTGTTTTCGAGTTTAGGGGCAACCACAGGCTGATTCCGCTTGAGCCTGCATCACGAGTCGCTCTGACATTTAGGCCCTAACGGCGCCACTTGCCAGCGGATGCTCGCGATTTATCCTCAAGCCTCAGACGTCTTCCCATGCTTCTCTGGGCGGCTTCTGGTTCGCACAGCTGCATGCGTGCGCCGTTCACTCAAGCTCCATGTCTCAAGAGATCTGGCGAGTGGGCAGTTCCTGCAAGTTCTTCCCAGAGTACTACCTCTTTGTCGGCACAAGCTTATTGCGGTACGGGGTAGCCTCCGTCGACCTACCTCCCGGCCCGCAGCAGCAGCGGGAACGGCGGTGGATCCCGGCAGGGATCGAGGTAGGGCGCCTTTTCTCCCGGACCACCGCTCCAGTGGCCAAGTTATATCAAACCGGCTCGGGCCGAGCCGGCAGCAGCAGGCGAGAGAGGATAGAGAGCATCAGAAAAGCAGACATAGTGAGTATTGAGACGGGGCAGGGGAGATAATCCATCTCAATCAGAATTCTTACGACACGGATTTTTCATTTTTGTGGATTTGTCCCCGCCGCAATTTGAGCAAACGAAAACAGTTCCTAGAAATACAAGGGATCGCAGTGGCCGTTTGCGATCGTGAAATCCCAGCGTGTGAGCGAGCCTTTTCATTTAAAACTGTCAAGAACTCTCAACAAGAAAGCACCTGCAGCAAATTCTGTCTCACAATCTCTCGCAGCAAAAAATGTATCGGGCTCAACAGCCCTATCGGATAATCGTGTTCCGAGGGGGGGGGGAATGTCGTTAATATTGTGGTGGCCCCCGGCCAGTGCCGCCGATCCTGGGCGCTTTGGACGATGCCGACGACAACGGACGACCAACGGTCGACGAGTGGGATCATTACGACGACCGACGAACGGGTTAACGACGACGGTTTTCGACGACGATGACGACGACGACGGGGGAAAGAGGAGGACGAGGAGGAGGAGGACGACGAAGAGGAGGCTGATGATGATGATGATGATGATGACGATGACGATGACGTTTACGATTATGTAGTGGCCTTCGGCCAATGCCGCCGTGCCTGAGTGGTGTCAGAGGGCTCTTCAGTGTTCGTTGGAATCTCGTGGGAGGTCTCTCGGGGGCCTCATGGGTACACTTTTGTTTGAGCTATCCTGGGGGCCGTTGTGGGGACCCTCGGGGCCTCTTTGGGCCTCTTGAGGGCATCTTCTGGGTCCCTTGGGTCCTGCTAGGGGCCTCTTGGGGGCCTCTTGTGACCTCTTGTGACCCTCTTGGGGGCCTCTTGGGAGCCTCTTCTGGAGGCCGAGGGCTCGAAATTTCCGTTCGGGTTCCCAGTCTGGCTCCCCTCTTGGAGCCGTCTTGAGAGCCTCTGGGGCCGTCTTAGGGATCTCTTGGGCAGACTTGGGGCTCTCTTGGGCCGTCTTGGGGCCATTTTGGGAGCCTCCTGGGCCGTCTTGTGGCGATCTTGGGGGCCTCTGGGGCCGTCTCGGAGCGTCGGGAAGCCGAAACGGTGGGATGGCCGGAATCCTTCCAAAAACATAGTATTTTTTATGATTTTGGCCTCTAAGGGTCCTCTTCTGAGGGCTCTTGGAGGCTTCTTGGAGCGGCTCGGCGGCCTCTTGGGCCGTCTGGAGGTCATCTTCGGCGTCTTTAGCGCTCTTTGGGCGACTCGGGCGCTTCTGGGGCCGTCTTGGGGGATCTTGGGGCCGTCTTGGCCCGTATTGGGGCCCTCGTGGGCCCGGAAAACCCCCACCCGGAAAGAGGACCACAACTCGTCCCCCCCCCAGCCCCCCTTCCCTGGCAGAGCCCCCCTGGCCCCCCCGCCCCAGCAGAGCTGAAGCTTAGGCTCTAGGCTGTAGGCTGTAGCTAAGACTTGTTCAACCTCACACGCCGGATCAGCGGATGACTGAAACGCGAGCGTGTAAAATTACGACCTGCCTCGGCACAGCATCTGAGAGGGAAGAACTATAATGGAGGTCTTCATCACTTGTCATGTTAGCGCTCCAGGCGCGAACTTTCCGTCATTTGCCAGTTCTCGCACCCGCGCGTCCCAGCGCTCTCGAGCATCACGTCTCGCCGTCTTCGCCATCTCCTCTCGGAACTCGATACTCCACGTGCCTTGTGCCAGGGCTTCTCGAAGGTGGTCCGCCGGCATGTCCTTCGTCAGCATATCGCTCAACATGTTGGTGCCGTCCGTCCATCTGACTGTCGTCTGCGGCCTGTCTAAGATCTCACGGATGCTCGCCAACTCCAGATTCACCGATTTCTGTGCTGAGCTGCCCACACCCGCGTCCGAGTTGAGCTTGTCATGGCCGTCCTTCGAATCCGTCACTATCGTCATCGGGATCTACCAGCCCGATAGCTTCATCCCAGCGCCCCTTGCCAGGGGGCCGTACAGCATCTCTTCGAGTTGGTGGCGCACTCTCTGAACCATGTCCACGGCATCCCCCACAGAGGTCACCCCCGCCGCGCAGGAGCCTTCCGCCGCACGCTTGAACTCGTGACTGTTCCCTTCCGCCAGCGAGAAACGGCCGATACCACCGTCCACGAGCTCCCGGTCCGCGAACAATATCAGGTAGCCGCCCTGGGTGCCGACCTTCTCCGTCGTTGGGTCCGGCTGCAACGCCGTACCGTCCTTCACCACGTTCCCTAGCGAGCTGTCGGACACCACCACCAGGCCGAACTTCTTGAAGTCGATCGGCTTCATCACGATCTTGAAGGTCGCGTCGCGCTTCAGGCTCCCTCAGCACCTGGTTCGCCTTGATGAGTGCCGAGACCCTCGGGCCCTTCTTGCGGCCCTTCTCGCATTGCAGCACCGCCAGGTCATATGCGCAGTATACCCTCAGCTTCGTCACGACCCAGTTGATCTTGCCGACAACCTGCTGGTGTTGCTTCCACTCCATCGCGTTCATCGGCGGGTGTGCTGCTCCGCGCCGACTCATGGGCACAGTCACAGGCTCCAGTCCGGCCGCATATTCTATCATGTCGGTGTGAATGATTCCACCAGGTTGTCGCTTGAAGCGTCGGCCGCAGAACACGGAATCATCATATTCCTAGATGGCGAAGCCGAAGTTTTTGCCCAGCGCGTCCATCACTTTCGCCATCTTGTCGTTCCCCGTCCCGAGGAAATCGTCCACGCGAACGCAGACACAGCCCCACAACAGACTGTCCGGACCTCGCTTCTCCACCCTCAGGTCGTGCAGCACCAAGAAGGCGGGATCCGATCGCGAAGCCTCAGGGCCCAACTTGCGAGCCGCCGACAGCACCTTCAGGTGCCACAGCCTCGGCGCCGCAGGTAGACCGAACACACCATTCCGAACTCGTGCCAGTCTTCCTACGTGGAAGGTCGGCTGGAGCAGGTCCACGGTTGGGCACACGCATCACCAGGTCTCCCTCGTCCACCTTGCCTTTCAGGAAGGCGCCACTCACACCCTCGGAGCGGAACTTCCACTCTGGATGTGGCGCCGCCGCTTGCGTCAGGATCATCTCCGACTGGGTAGTCGCACATGGGGCGTCCTTTCGCACGTTGACTTCTCGTCAGATCGTCCAGGGTCGCCGCGGTTGACCACGAGCCTCGCATTCGCCTTCATCGGCAGGTCGTTTCTTGTCCGTCTGGAGCGGGTCGTTCTGGTCCGTCAGCACCCACCGCGTGCTCATGATGTAGTCGCCCTTGCCTTCGCGCTTCATCAAATCCTCGAGCTCAGCGGACCCCTTCTCCAACAGCACCTCCACGGACTCAGTGTCGATCCACTTGGCCCTCTGTGCCGCCGCTGCTTCCTCATAATTTGCCTTCGTCGGCGGATCCATACTCTCCTTCAGAGCTTGCCCCTGCACGAGCATCGCCTTGAACCTCGGGTCGGTCCGCTCCACCGTCCCCAGGCGGTCCAGAATCCTTCACCAGTCGACCTCGGGGGCCTTCTTGAGCCAGGTAGCGACCCTTTTCGTCGCGCTCCTGACCCACAGCACGTCGTCCGCGAGCCTGGGCTTTGGTGGTCCATCACGCCCTCCTCGAGGTGGTGTTTCTGGTAGCTCCGCCTCTTCTGCGTCACGCTTCTGTTCTTGTTGATGCGGTTCCTCCTGTCCTTGCTGGGACGATTCCTCCAACGTGTCCTGCGCCAGCTCTGCATCCTGAATAGGCGGCGTGGTCGGTGCGAAGTTGCCCTAGGGTCTGAACTGGCCCTCGGGAATCACATTAGGCACCATTGGGGTTCTCGTCTCCATAGATCGGAACTTCTCCTTCAGCTCACTGGTGCGCTTCTGGATGGTCTTGGCCACGCGCAGTGCCTTCGACTTATCTGGGTCATTTCCTTGTTCGCGAAGCCGCGTCGCCACCTCGCGCAGGAAGTCCGTCTTCCCGGTCTGTTGGGAGCTCGTCTTCCTCGAGAATTCTTCCTTCGAGACTGGGTCGGGGGTCGGACTCGCCACTGCCCGCATCACCAGCACCGGGAGCAGCAGCAGCCATACAGGCCGCGCTGATCTCCCCAGAGAGGGGTTTTACCAGCCTGGAACATATCCCTATCCCTATGCTGGGCATCTCCTCATCACGATGCCGATCTTAGGGATTCCCTAGTTTTTTGAGGGCGAATCCCTAAGATTGTCATCGCCTTTTGGCGTGTCGGTCTTAGGGATAAGTTCGAGGCTGGTAAGGGTTGCTGCTCCTTCTGCTCTTCGTGGTCCTCTGTGGCCTCCTCAGCCTGAGATGGTCGAGCGTCCGCCTCCGGCGCCTGAGGTCCGTCTTCCTCGTCTTGCTCTGCGAGCTCCTCCTCGTGCGCCTTCGTCGCGTCCTCCATGTCGGAAAAAAAAAACACACAGACACAATGAATCCTCGATTCCCTAGAAATATGGGGAAATATGGGAAGTGGGGGGAAGGCAAAAACCCAGAAAATATGAAAACATATGGGGAATTTATGTGTGTGTATTTATTTGTGTGTCCTGGGGCCCCTTCAACCTTACGCGTCGAGCAGCGCCTTCTCCATGATGGCCAGCTTCTCCCTGGCGCTGATGCCCAGCGCCTCGTCACACGACGCGCGTCGGACAGCCGCCGGGTCGCGCTCGGCCGACAGCCCCTCGTACGAGACGTAGATGGCCGCCGGCTCGATGCCGATGACCACAGCTGGGCCATGCCAGGCCTTGAAGGTCAAGGCTGAGCCCTTCCGCCGCCTGTTCTCGCGCTTGCCCTCGCGATAGAAGTAGACCACGTCGCCGAGCTTCACGCTCGAGCTGGGCGGCATTCGACGACTGCGAGCAACCAGACCTCGACGCAGTCGCTCGCTGCTCGCTGGTGTCCAGCTTTTCCAGGGCTACCTTCGCCGCGCTGTAGACCTGCAAGCGTTTTGTCATGTAGGGATCGCTGTCCACAGCATGGTGCACCGCGAGCTGGGAGCTCCCGCGCTCGCTAAGCAGTCCACACGGCAACTGCTGGGACCTCCCCTATCACTTGCTGTGCTAGCGAGAACCCGGACTCGTTGAACTGCTGGTTCTTGGCCCAGGTGGTCATCGCGGCGGCAGCCGTCACCTCCAGCTCGGTCTCGATCTCCGCCTCCGTGGTATTTGCCCTGCAAAGCACCTTCCATTGGCCTCCAGCACGCTCGCACATGCCGTTCTGCCATGGTGCTTCCACTGCAGTGAACCAGACCTGCACGCCGCCGCCCTCCAGCAACCGGAACATCTCCTTGTAGAACTCACTTCCGTTGTCACACACCAGCGAGTTGGGCACGCTGGCCCAGCTGAACCAGACCAGCTCCGGCGCTTGCGCCACGATCCCGGGGTGCTTGCTCTTGATCGGCGCCACCACCTGGAATCCCGTCTTGACGTCCACGATGTTTAGCATCTCCAGCGCCGCGCCGGAGTTCGTGTGATCCGAGAACAGGTAGATCGCGATCTGCTCCCCGAACTCTTTCACCTTGAGCCTTGCCGGGAACCGTGTATGCCCAACAACAGCCCAGTTCATCTCGTGGCACACCCGGCACTCCAACTGCACCGCCGCCGCGATAGCCTCGTCGCTGGCCCCGCAAGCTCTGAACGCTGCACCAGCTGGTCATTCAAAGGGTGCCGAAGGTTCCTGTGGATCCTGAGCACGGCTTTATGCACCTCCTTCGACACCTTCACCTTCTTCAGCTCCTGCTGACCCTCCTGGGGTACCTCAGTGGCCGGCAGATCCACGAATCCCCGATCGTTTGCCTCTGGGTCCGCGTCGGATATTTCGTCAACGTTGAGCACCTCCTTCGGCCCGAACAGGTTCAGCATACCCTTCACGATGCTCCTCGCCTGCGCCGACGTGTAGTGGCCCGTGCGCGCCGTCACACTCGAGCCTCCCATGACGAGGTCATGCTGCGCACTGCCTGGCGAGGTCAACGAGCAACTCCTCATGCGACGCCAGGAACCGAGTAGGCTTCCGATGTGCTCCTCCACGCTCTGAGGTGAGCCCATACATGCACTGGTCCACCTCCGCAGCGTAACATTGTTGGATCAGTCCTCGAAGCTCGGGCTCGCCCCGGACTCGCGACCACCTCGGATTCTCGATCAACCATCCACCCCCGTAGTCCTTCACGACATTCGCCTTTTCCCTCACGAACCTGAGGAAGGGGCGATCTCGGAGTTGCCGTTCTCGAACCTTGGCTTGATCTTTCTGAAAGTAGGTCAGGCTGCTCCAGCTTCGGCTTCTTCGTCTTGATGTCCCGTAGCACTTCCTTGCGTTTCTTGGGCAGTCGGAGGGTCGTCGCCGACCTCCGGCGAGTAGCTCCTCACGGTCGGGAGCCCCTGCCGGGCCGGGCCGCCTCCTTGCGTACCGCCTCCCTCGTCGTGAAGACCTCCGTGACCCACGACCGGCACGCTGTCTTCTCGCTGACCGTTGCCTCGCACTCGGCCTCCCACGATTCGAAGCTGGTCCCGAAGTCCGTCAGGTAGGCCTCGGGCTTGACGTCGATCGTCTCCAGGTCGCGCTTCAGGAACCGCAGCTGGTCCTCCTCCACTGTCTTGGTCCTGTTCTCCATCTTCTCCAGCGTCGGGTTCAGATTGGCCCGATCCGTGAAATTCACATTCTCGATCTTCAGAGGCATCACCATCCCCACCATCGCGGCTCCGAACAGCCACCTCGATAGCCCCGATGGTCCTCGAGCAGCTGGCCGCGCTCGATGGTCGAACGGTGGAGGTCGTGGTCCCGCGCCGCTTGGCAGCGAACCCCTCGAGATGGACCGGCCCCGCGTGAACAGCACCTCGTCATACGCGTGTACGCCGCGTCCTTCAGCGCCGGCATCGTCATCAGCTCGGGGTTGCCGTCCGTCGGCACCTCGTCATCGCGAACGTAGTCCACCATCTCGCTCTCGCTCTCGAGGCCCAGAGGTGGCAGTACACGCATGCGCCTTCTCGTGGACGCACTCGATGCCACCGAGCCCGGGGTCCCGGGCGCACGACTCCCCGCTGGCCCTGTCGAACTCGAGGCTCCGGGCGGGAGGCCCACACTCACGAGCGCCTCACCCTCCTCATGGGGTGTCCTCCGCCTCGCCTTCGAGCCTGCCTCCATCAGCCGGTCGATCAGCACCTCGAGGCTGAGGTACTTCGCCCGCGGGATCTCCGGTACCTCCGCCATGTCCTCCGGCACCTCCCTGGGAGCACGCATCAGCTGGTCCCGGTCGCAGAGCAGCGGGCGGCTCTCCAATTCGGGCGACGATGTCGGCCTCGGTTTTTGTGGTTATCTCTCCCAGTAGAGTCTCGTGATCGTGTTCCTCGGCGGGTCGAGCTGCTCGTTCATTCCCTCGTTCGGTAGACCTTCCAGTTCGCTCCCTCGCGATTGGAGGTCTTGAGTGAGTGCCCTCGCGTTGTCGCCCTGGCGATCCCACATCTCCAGACCTGAGACGTCGAGCTCGCGATCGGGCATGTCCCAGTCGTCCTGGTCTTCTGGTACGGCCTCCTCCTCAGCATCTCGTCGGTCTGCTTGGCGAGCGGCCATCTCGGATTTCACTGTCATCAGCGCCTCCTGGATCTTAGATCGCACCCGGATCACTGCGTCGGACGTCGTCGAGGGTTCTGCTTGGGGCTTCCATCCACCTCTCGGGAACATCGACATAGAGTAGTGACCGCCGTCCGTCTCGATCAAGCGCCTCGATGTGATGCCCAGCTTCTTCGATTTGAACGAGTCCTCCGCGAAGTTGGTGTCGGCGCCCATCGCTCTCAGCGCGGCCTTGCCAATCAGCAGCTGCAGCACCGAGCCCTGGATGACCGAGAACGTCAGGCGTCGACCCCGAAAACTGACGCCGGAACCGTCCAGCGCTACTTGGATATCTGCTTCTGGCAGTTGCCAGATGCCCAGCTCCTTGCAGCGGTCCTCGATCCTCGCGGCGTAGGTGTCACCCGAGACGGTAATTATTGTTGCAAGCCGAATCCAGGGTACCGTCGTCACCTTGCCCGCCGATCGATACTGATGACAGCAGAACCTCCTTAACTCCTGCCTCGTCGACCTCGCCGTCCTTGTTGCCAACTTCTGTCGTCGTCAGGGCCTCGAACACCTCTGGCGCCATCGCCGCCATCACCTCGTAGCCCTCCTTTGTGTCCAGCAGGTCGACCACCAACGCGTCGCTCTGCTTGACTCTCTGCTGCAGCTTCTTTGTGGCCTGCTCGGCCTTCCACTCCTTCAACTTCGGGCAGTCAGCATCTCCCGCCCAGTGGCCTGTCTGACCACAGGCATGTCACTCCGAATTCTTCTTGTCTGGCGTGCTGCTGCTCTTGCCGAACCCAGTCGTGTACTTCTGACCGCTGCTGGAACTGTTCGATCTTGAGCCTCTGCCGCCGCCCTTGCCAAACTTACGATCTTGACGCAGCTCCTTCACCCGATTCTTGCTCTCGCGCACCGTGATGAGGCCCTCCGTCATCGACTCCACGCCGCTCTCCAGGTTCCCGAGTTCCTGGGCCAGCTCGGGGTCTTGCTCCGCCTCCTCGAGCACCGTCGAGACCGCCTACACCTCCGCGGCGAGGATGCTCTCGATGTCCTGGTCCTGCTCCGTCGTCAAAGCCTCCTCGACCGTCTCGTCATCGGCGTCGCCGTCGAAGCTGCCGAGCTCCGCGTTCAGGACTTCGAGCTCGCACTCGTCGAGCTGGCTCAGTCTGTCGAGATCCTCCGCCACGTTGGCCTCCTTGAACTTCCGAATCATGTTCTTCTTCAGTAGCGTCGTCCCCGGCTTGTTGAAAGTGATCGGCCTTCGTCGCTCGAACGGGTTGCCTCGCCGCTCAGTCATGTGCAAGTTGGGGAACACTCGCAACATGGCCGACACAACCTCACGTATCTCAATGCTGCCGCCAGTCGAGGTCATCAGCCTACCCTTCTGCGCGTCGTTCAAGCCCGTCTTCTCGATGAGCCACTAGCCTGCCGTCCGAGCCAGCAGCGCCACGTCTTCCTTGTCCAACTGGCTCCGAGCCTCTCCCAACCTGATCATACACGCATTCATAGCCTCGCAGGCCCTTCGAAGCAGCTGCTTGTAACAGTATTTCATCACCTGGCCTCTACGAGTCGGCTCGTCCACGCCCACCGTCGCCAGCACCTTCATGAGTCTGTTGATGCCCGCCATGGCGTCGGGGCCGCGCTCCTCGTCGTCCTCCAGGCCGTCGTCCAGGACCTCTCCAGCGTCGCTGCTGTCGGGCACCCACGTCCACGGCTTCGCGCGCAGCACCACCATCGGGATCGACTCGCCGAGCGTCTTCGCCGGGCACGTCAGGCACCGCACCATCTGGGCCGCCCAGCTCCACCTCACGTCCAGGTTGATGCCCCCTATTTACAGGGCCACGTCTTTCTGGTAGCGGCGCCACCTCGACGCCCAGCCGTCCCACGTCGGCATGCCCTCCAGGTCGCGGCTCGTCCACTGTGGCGCCGTCGTCTACGAGGTAGTCGAGTGCCGTCCACGCCACTCTCGCGAACCTCCTTGTCCATCACGCCGAGGAAGCGACTCGGGGCCGAGGACTCCACCGCCCGTGGCTGGCCGCCACAGCGGCGTGGCGCCCGACGCTGGCTGCACCTGAGCCTCCGTGCACACGTCCTTCCCGCTGCTGTCGTTCAGCGGCTGCTCGCTCGAACTCCAGCCTCGTCGATCTTGATCGCCCTGATGCCATGGCGATCGCACGCGTGCCCGCTCCGCTGCCGCTGCGGAACCAGGCAGCCTCCGGCGGCCCACCTCCCGGCCCGCAGCGGCAGCGGGGACGGCGGCGGGCCCCGGCGGGGATCGAGGTAGGGCGCCCTCTCTCCCATGCCACCGCTCCGATGGCCAAGTTGTCTCAAGCGGGCCCGGGCCGAGCCGGCAGCAGCAGGCGAGGGAGGGGAGAGAAAGAGAGAGAGAGAGAGAGAGCGCCAGAAAAGCAGACACGACGGGTATTGAGGTGGGGCAGGGGAGATAATGCATATGAATCCGCTTTCTTACGTCCTCCGTAAGGCTGCCTCCGCAAGGCTGCCTCCTCAGAGTCCCAGGCGTCCTCCGCAAGGCTGCCCTCTGCCGCACGGGACAATGTCTCCGATGTCGGAACAGAGTCTTGTCTGGACCAGGGGCAGCCGAAGAAGAAACATTGCATAATCATGAATTTTCGGAGCTCCGCCCTGATTCCTTCGAGATGCGCTGGAACCTCCTTGGCGGTGCCTCTGGCGCTAGCCTTGGCGCGCTCCGCGCGCCAGGGAGGGGATTCCAGCGCAGATCAAAAAAATCCGCTCGGAGCTCCGAATGTGTATGTTTATGCAGTGATTCATTCTTCTATTCATCTGTTTCAGATATCAAGCGAATCGCCGCAAAACATGTTGGTTTGTATCAGCTGACGCTCGCAGGACAATGATTTCGGACAATGTGTCTGTTTGGCTTGGAGCTTGAGTTTCACTCGTGTGCATGGCGTCGGACTCCTTTTCTGTGTGGCTTGATGTTTGAGTTTCACTTGTGTGCACGGCGTTGGACGTAACTCAGTGGCTTCACGATTGCGTTGAGCTTGTCATCGTGCTGTGTCACCTGAGGAACTTTTGCTGACAAAAACGACGATTGCCTGCATGCGGCTGCGCTCGCTGAGACCGCCTCGGAGCGGCGAAAGGGGGGGAGGGGGGGGTAGCTTCAGGGGGGAGGCGAAAAAGGGGGGAGGGGGGGGGGGGCAGCTTCAGCAGGGAAGGGTGGAAGGGACTAAGGGGGGACCTCTCCCCTTTGCTCCGGCGCCGTGGGCGCGCTCTCTCCGACCTCCGATGCCACGATTTCCTCATAGCGTGGACCCGAGCCGCCTCTTGGACGGCCCCCCCCAGGCCCGACAGGGCTCCCCGCGGGGCCGAAGAAGGGCTAAACACTGCGCTCTGGTGTCTTTCTCCACGGCGTCAGAGGAATGGGCTCGTCTCTCCAGGAACCCTAATAGCCGACGACGTGAAAACATGCAACCTCGTGCGAATTTCACGACCAGGACCTTGGACCCCATTTTTCAGCGGCATGTCTCGAGACCGGGCGACGAGGGCCTGTGTCAGAAATTGCCCCGCCCAGATATCCCGTAAGAGTAGCCCTTCGCCAGAGTGACCTTTGGTGCGGGCTCACCGGGGCCCCCCCAATCGCTCAGGCGATGAGATTATAGTGACGTCTTGCGCGCCTGGGTTTGGCAACCCCGCGGCCCCCCTTGAGCCGCGCACCGAAGGTCACTCTTGCCCAGGGTCACTCTTGCGTGTGGCGGAGGTGCGAGACGTTGCCGCGCCCAGATCTCAGGGAGCCTCCTCCTCCTCCTCCTCCACAACCAGGAGCCGCGGGACCCCAACGGGCCGGGACGCCCTCCCGGAGCCCAGCTCCTCCCCCCGCGCGCCGAGGCGTACGGCCTGGAGGGGGGCCGTGGGCAGGCGTTCTACCGCTTCGAGCGGGTGGGCTCTTCGCCCGCGGAGGTGAAGGAGTTCAAGAGGCCCGGGGCGCCGCGGCAGCCGGTGGATCTGTCAATCATCAGGAGGAGGAAAAACACACACAGACACGATTAATCGTCGATTCCCAGAAAGTATGGGAAACTATGGGCGGTGGGGGGGAAGACAGAAACCCAGAAAATCTGGGAAAATTTGGGGGATATTTTTATTGGTGTGTATCTATTTGTGTGTCCCAGGGCCCCTTCAAATCACCCCTGAGATCCTGGCGCTGCACTTTTTTCACCACGGGCGTTTCCGCTGAATTTCGGGCCCCGGGGCCCTCACAGATCGATCCGGCCCGAAAAATGACGCACAAAAAGGGGGAGTGAGTCTCTGGGCGTGATGGTTTGCGATCTTGTTTTTTGTTGCAACGTCGGATATCAGGGACCCCTCGACAAAAACGAAGTGGGTGCGGAAAGGACGGGTACAGAGACCGACATCAGCAGATCCTGATCCTTTTGAGCAGGACTCGCTGTCGGTGTCGCCGCGGACGCCGTCCATTTGAGACAGAAGGCCGACTGCCCCAAAGCGGGCGCCGTCGGTTTTGGCCACACTTGTTGTTGGGCATCGTACCTATGTTTTCTGCATCCATGTCGGGCGTCCGAAACCACCGCCACCCCAGGCTGGGGTCCGAGTGGGTGGTGTCGGAGGATCGAGCCGCATCGCCGACGCATCGGCGATGCGGCTCGATGCGGAGCCCGATGTTCTGGCGGCGCCGATGCACCGCCGATGTATTGGCGATGCGGCGCGATCCTCCGACCCATCTCTTCGAATCTCATGAGCGAGGCTTCCAGCTGAGGGGATTCATCTTCGACAGGCGGTGGAGGACAGAAGCATCTTGGCCATGCGGGGCCTAGCGTATCCAACTTACCGCCTGCTGGGGTCCCTGAAGATCGATCGCTCCAGGCGGTGATGAATTATGGACAGATCCTGGCCTCGCAGGGAGAAAGCTCAGAGGAGGGCCAGGCGAGGCAGAAGGGAAAGAGGATGCGGAAGAGGCGGAAGAGGAAGAGGAGGAGAAAAAGGAGGAGGCGGAGGGGGAGGAGGTGCCGAGGAGGAGGAGGAGAAGGAGGAGGAGGGGGAGGAAGAAGAGGTCGAGGAGGACGAGGAGGAAAAAAGAAGACGGAGGAAGACGGAGGAGGAGGTCAGGAGGGCCGCGGGGCCGTCATGGATGGAGCGAGGGAGGGCGATTGCAATATCCTCATTGCGTCCTTCTACTCTCCCGTCCCTGCTCCTCACCGTGATTCCCTCGTCATCCCCCCTCCTCATTCTCCTCCTCCTGTTCTTCGTCACCCCCCCATCCCTCCCTCCCCAGGCATTGGATGTCCTGATTTTCCAATGCGCTGTCCCGGGAAGTCCCGACCCCTTCCCCAGGGCCGGTTTTTCATCCCGACTCGTTTTTTGTACGGTCCCGGGTCCCAGAGAGGGCCCCGGAGGCCGCCAGTTCACAACGAGTTCCCGTCGTGTCTCTGTCACGGCGCGAGCATGTTTGGGCCTTTCGCTCCTCGCCCTCAACGCCCTCTCTCCGCACCCTCCCTCGCCGGGGGACGTGGAGCTGCCCTCCTCGGCTGCTCCGGCCCGCGCGCTCGCACGGCTGGGATGGGCCTGGGATGTGCAGCACGAGCGACATGGGTACGAGAAGCGTGGGCACAATGCCCACGTTTCCTCCTCCTCCTCCTCCTCCTCCTCCTCCTCCTCCTCCTCCTCCTCTTGCTCCTCCTCCTCCTCCTCCTCCTCCTCCTGCTCCTGCTCCTCCTCCTCCTCCTCCTCCTCCTGCTCCTTGGGATCAGCACGAACGAAATGGGTACGGAGAGAATGGGCACAATGCCCAACAGCAGTTCCTGTTCACTTTGGAGCAGGACTCGCTGTCCGCGCCGCCGCGGCCTGTGTCCACTTGAGACAAAAAGCCGCCTGCCCAACAGCGGCCGCTGTCGGTTCGGGACAACATTTGTTGTTGGGCATCGTACCCGTTTCTTCCGTAGCCATTTCGGGCGTCCAAACATGTGAGCCGTGCGCCCCTCCACCAGAGCCCCCGATCGCGAGTGGCCCCAGAAGCGAGCGTGTTGATCCGATGTTGATGCCTATCGGTTGTTGAAAGTATACGTTTTTCGGTCCTCCAGAATCCAGTGTTCTGTAGGCGCCCTCCTTGGAGTCGTCTGGGGGTCTGAGGTGGCCCAGCACTGATTCCTGCCATCGCCGCGCCGGGATCTGTTGCACGGTCCGCTCCCGCCAGTGCGCGACCCATGGTTGCTCTCGCCAAGTCAGCGAAAACGGGGCCGCGCGCGAACACCTTCCGTTCGCCAGGGTGGGGACGCGTGCAAGTCCTGACACCAAGCTGCGTCAGCATTGCTTCTCATGGTACGGCAGGGTAGGCTGGAGTCGGCGGGGCGCGCCGACTCGCTCTAACCTGGCGAGCTTGGCCTTGCCTCCCCCCCCCTAAGGTTGCCCTTGGGTTTTCGGGTCATGACTCGGCTTCCTGGCGGCCGTTCCGGGCGATCCAGGCACCCTCAGAACGCTCTCGGCGAGGCGCAGCCGCTGGAAGGCACCCCGAGGCTGGAAAGCCCGCCAAGAAGTGACGACAACCTCCGACGACCTCGAACACCTGGAACCGTCCCCCACTAATCCACCTCGACCTCGCCAGCGGAGGTCGTACCGCACCTCGCTGGACGGCCTGAGGCTGTCCACGGGCGACGCCGACGGCATCGTCGAGGAGGCCGGCAAGGCCACACGCCCTCGCGCGCACATGCGCGCGGCTCCCTCCCCGGGAGGCGAGCTCGGCGACTACGGTTACGCCGGGGTGTGGTTTGCGATCTGCGTCGTTGGCGCGGGCAAGATGTGTAGCCACATCCAGTGCGCCTTTGAGTGTCGGGCGCCCTTTTCCAGAAGCCAGGGGCGCAGTGGATATGGACAAAGATCTTGACCCCTTCTGGCGCCCCTGTCCAGACAGTTCAAAACGCAGTTGGTATGGATGTCGATATTGCCCGCAGTTGGGGCTTGGGGGGGCATCACACGTTACCCTCGTCGGCCCCCTCCGGGCGCGGCGGAGGACGCGGTCGAGGTCCTCGCCCGCCATCCCAGGGTTCGGGCTGCAAGCCACACCCTTTGCAAACCACACCCGCCTGAGTTGCCGACAGGCGAGAGCACGTCCTCCTCGTCCTCCCCCATGCCCTGGCGGCGCGCAATGGGGTCGCCCGTCGAGGAGCGCGAGCCGAGGTCCCCGCCCCGGAGGAGTGAGGAAACACCGCGCCCCAGGCCTCTGGGCCTTTGCCCGAAGGCACCTGCCTCTATCAAGGCCCCCTGAACCAGGACTCTGCCAGCCAGTACGGTAGGTTTGCGTCGTGTCGACCAGCGGCGACCCCAGCGTGGGCGTTCAAGGTTGAACGCCGCTGGCGACCCAGAATCGATCGACGTTGAACGATCGGACGTTGCGGCAGCGGCCGATCGTTCAAGGTTGAACGATCCCTGCGGTGTCAAAAACCAACGCTGGGGTCGGCACGACACGAACCTGTCGTACTCAGAACATTCCACACGGAGATAAGGCGAATCATGGAGGACATCTCGTCCCACGGCTGCGGCTTCCTCGGGCGCGCCAATGCCCTGGTCCATGAATTCTCCGTTCACGGGGCCCAGAGCCTCCTCAGAAGCTTCCCGCCTTCTCAGGAGGCCCCCCCCCCTCTCGCCGCCCCGTGGTTGCGCGCCGCCAACTGCTCCTCCCCTGGCCTCCCATGCTTCGGAGAGGAGGATGGGGAGGACCGAGGAGCGAGGATCTGTATTCTGGTGCTGGCACTTGCCTGGCCTTCCAGAGAGACCTCTGCGGGGCACCTGCGTGGCCCCCATCCAGAGACCTCCAGGGGCCTCTGGAGGCCTCGACCGCCGCCTTTCTGGGCGACTCGAGCGAATATTGCCCTGCACGCCTTTCGCGGTTTTGTCTGGCGTCGGGGGCCCCAGGGCTCAGGATGACAACTGGGTCCCCGTGAAGGGGGTCGAGAGGTCGAACGGGAAAACGCATCTTCGTGTGAGGTCTGGATCATTGTCTCACTCGTCGGCCCTGATTCCCAGTGAGGCGAGGGTCACTTTGAATCTGCATGAGGAGCCGCTCCGCTGGGTCTCTCAGGGGCACGGGGAAGTGGCGGCGGTCGTGGGCCTGTCGCTCAATTCGCACCTGTGGAGGCGAGATGACATCAATCCGCGTGAGCCTTTGCCGTTCTGGACCGCCCATGGCGCAGAACGAACATGGACCGTCGTTGCTCGTGAGACCGCTGTCCGCTCGACACCACCAGAGTGCAGGAGAGACTCCATGGCCGCACGCCCGTCATCGCCCGGGGGCGGAGAGAGCGACGACGAGCGTGGGCGGGATGGGGGGTGCTGGGCCAGGAGCGCCGTGCTCAGAGCGAGGACCCGGCCAGAGGGCTGGGCCGAGGAACGGGGAGGAGGAGGAGGAGGAGGAGGAGGAGGACGAGGACGAGGAGGAGGAGGAGGAGGAGGGGGGCGCGGGCGCGTGGATGGGTGCCGGGCACCGCTTTTGCGCACGGACTCGGCGCGCTCCGTTGCCGGATCGGGGCGACACTGGCGCCATGACTCGGGGGGTGCGGTCATCGACCTGCGGAGCCCCAAGCCGTGTTGGCTCAGCCACGCGCAGAGGGCTTGGCATCGCTAGGACGTGTGCAGTTTTCCCTCGGCGAGAACCATCGAGGAGCATCCTTGATCATTTGGCGAAAAAAACACGCACGAAACCGACAAAAAACACAGGGAATTGAATGGACGTCCGAGCGATGGCCAGAGGGGGTGGGGGGAGGGGGGAGGGCTTCTTAGAAGGCGCGGGCCTTATCTAGAAGTGTAAGGCCGGCGCCTTCTAAGAAGCAGCCTCCTTCTAAGGAGGCCTCCCCCCTCCCTCCGCCCCAGAGTGCGCGCCGCCAATTGGCGTGCGCCCGACTGGTGGAGAGGGTCGCCCCCCCTTCCCCTTGGGGCTCATTCCGGCTCCTCGGGCTCGATTCGATTCGAGTTCGATCAATTCCGATTCGTTCCGATTTCGGATTCTGATTCGGATCTCGGTTTCTCAATGGAGGCCTTACTAGCCTGCTAGCCTGCCGATTCCCGCCAATTCGACTTCTCCCGACCTGGCTGCCGATTGCCGCTTCGATCGCCAATCAGGCTTATCGATTCGATTCTGGGCACTCCTGCCCCTGCGCCCTTCAGGAGAGTGACGGCCACTGACGAAACGTCCCCTGAGGCGGCGAGCGTCCAGGTTGTTGGCTCGCTGCCTCTACGACTCCCAGATATCTTGGTGTGGCGCTGCGCTGAGGTAGTAAGGAGAGCATGAGGTGATGATGCTGCTAATGATGATGATTATGGTGGTGGTTGTCATGATGGTAATGGTGATGGTGATGGTGATGATGGTGAAGGTGATGATGATGATGGTGATGATGCCGATGGTGATGTTGTTGCTGAGGATGAGTATGATGAGTATGATGAGTATGATGAGTACGATGATGATGATGATGATGATGATGATGATGATGGTGATGTTGAACATGCTGATGATGATGCTGATGATGATGATGATGTGGATGAACAGGATGATGATGATGGTGTCCCGATGGTGATGATGATGATGATGATGATGATGATGATGATGATGATGATGATGCTGATGCTGACGCTGATTAGGAGTATTATTTTGAGTGTGATGATGCGTCGGAGGTGAGGGGGTGAGATCGAAGTGGAACGGAGACCCCCCCTACCAGGAAATCGATTTCGGTTTCGTGTTCGTGCGTGCCGTGCGTGCGGGCGAGGCGAAGCTGCGTGGAAGGGCGAGAAGAAAGTCTCCTCCGGCTGAGGCGTGGCCAGACCAAATGATTCCTTTCCAGGGGCCGGTGGCCGGCGGTGTCCCGCCGGTGTCCCGTCTCCGGCTGAGGCGCGGCCGGACCAAATGATTCCTTTCCGGTGGCCGGTGGCCCGCGGTGTGCTGTCGGTGTCCCGCCATTGTCCCGTCGGAGTCCCGATAATCGTGATGATGATGATGATGATGATTATGATGATGATGATGATGATGTCGATGATGATGGTGATGATGATGATGATGATGGTGATGGTGATGGTGATGGTGATGGTGGTGATTATGATGGTGTCCCGAAGATGATGATGATGATAGTGACGATGATGATGATGATGATGATGGTGGTGATGGTGGTGATGATGATGTTGTCCCGATGATGATGATGATGATGGTGATGATGATGTTGCTGATGATGATGGTGTCCTGTTGATGATGATGATGATGATGATGCTGATGTTCATGATGTTGATGAATTCGATGATGATGAGATGATGATGAGATGGTGATGATGATGATGAAAATGATGATGATGGTGTCCCGATGATGATGATGAGGTTGATGATGATGCTGTTGATGATGATGGTAATGATGATGATGGTGTCCCGGTGATGATGATGATGTTGATGATGATGAAAATGATGATGGTGACCCGATGATGCTGGTGATGTTGATGATGAGGATGCTGATGAGGTGATGGTGATGATTTTGGTGATGGTGGTCCGATGATTGTGATGATGATGCTCATGTTGATGATGACGTTGGTGTCCCGATGATGATGATGATGAGGATGATGATGAAACTGATGATGATGATGATGATGATGATGATGATGATGGTGACGATGATGATGGTGTCCCGATGATGATGATGTTGATGATGATGTTGCTGATCATGATGGTGTCCTGATGGTGATGGTGTTGATGATGTTGTTCATGATGATGATGAGATGATGATGATTGTGATGATTATGAGGATGGTGGTGCTCCGATGATGGTGATGCTGATAGTGTCCCGACGATGATGAGGGTGATGATTCTGATGGTGGCGATGATGGTGTCCCGACGATGATGATGATGATGGTGATGCTGATGATGATGGTGATGAGGTGATGATGATGGTGTCCCGATGATGATGATAATGTTGATGACGTTGATGACGATGATGCTGATGATGATGATGATGACGTTGGTTGCGAGATCGATTGTGGTATCGATAGTGAGATCGGTAGTGGGACCGAATGTGATATCGATTGTGAGATCGATAGTGAGATCGATCGTGAGATCGATTGTGGGATCGATAGTCAGATCGATTGTGAGATCGATCGGATGGAATAGATCGAGTGGTATCGATTGTGAGATCGATCGAGTGAGATCGATCGAGCGAGACCGATAGTGAGATCGATCGTGGGATCGATGGTGAGACCGATCGAGTGAGACGTTGGTTTCTCCCCCCGGAACCTCCTTATCACCCGGAGGGTGGTCGTCTAGGTATGATGATGATAATGATGGTGATGATGGTGATGGTGAGCACGATTCTAATGATGTTGAACCTGATGACGATGATGCTGGTGCTGGTGCTGATGCTGACGATGCTGATGCTGATGCTGATGCTGATGATGATGCTGTTGAGGATGATGGTCAAGTGATTATCATGCATGTGGGAGGCCTCTATCAATAGACTCGGGGAACAAACCATGATGGCATACAACTGATCTTTGTGACGTCCGTGAGCCTTTATTTGATGGGCGCTGGAACCCCCCGCTCCAGGAGCGGGGGCTCAGTGCCAGTCCAACCAGACAGTGCGGACATCCGAAAGTTCGCGTTTGTGTCATTACGTGGTCCTACACATGTCGAGGTCGGCGATCCATTGGTGGCCACATTTCGCCGTGGCTGGGAAAAGCCCCTTCGTTCCTTGTTCGGCATTCTTCGTAGGTGTCACAATGGCCGCAGGGAGGGGGGGGGAACCTTCAGCTTCCACCCCGCGCCCGCAGGCCTTCCTGATGAACATGCTCCTCTTCGAGGACGCGCGCCGCGTGCGCGCGCCACGTTTTTGTTGGAGCCCTTAGGGTCAGAGGCGACGACAGGGGCGAATAGCCCAGGGGAGAATAATACATGTATCCAGGGGCGCCGATGATCTATGTCTTCGACAAGGCTCCCGGGCGAATGCGTGTACAGTCGAGGCCCTGAAGAAGGAGCCCTGTTGGTTGGGGAGGGGCTCGGTGTTCCTTAGTCTTTTTGCAGTTCGCCTCTGGTTTTGCGCAGGGTTCCGATGGGAAATCGAAGTTCACTTGTGGGAAAAAGGGGCCTCCCCTGACCTTCCAGAGAGCTATTTTTTAGCACTGGAAACCTAAAAACCTAAAAAACGAGACGAAACAGCCTAAAACCAAGACGTAAAATAGCTCTGGGATAGGTTTTTACGTCGGGTGCTATTTTTTAGCCCTCCTGGAAGGTCAGGGTCGTTCCTTCTGTAGGGCTCCTTAGGTCGAGGCCCCGACTGCAGTGCCCGCCCCTGGGCTATTCGCCCTTGTCGTCGCCGCCGATAGGGGGGCTGCCTGCGACAGGCGGCGGGCGGGGCGCGAGGCCCCCCCGCGCGGAGGGGGGCCCGTCGAGGCACCAGCGGGCCTCCCTGGCGTTGTCTTGGAGGAGGAGGAGGAGGAGGAGGAGGAGGAGGAGGAGGAGGGAGGAGGAGGAGGAGGAGGAGGAGGAGGAGGAGGAGCAGGAGCAGGAGGAGGAGCAGGAGGAGGAGCAGGAGGAGGAGGAGGAGGAGGAGGAGGAGGAGCAGGAGGAGGAGGAGCGGGGCCTCCGGGGGGCTCCTCGCCGCCGCGGCAGGATCCGCCCCGAGGCACGGGTCAGGGCGGCTCTCGGAGACCGAACCTCGGGCCGGACGAAAGGGGGGGGGAGTGGGGAGGGGAGGGGGGGACGAAATCTGCTGCATGCAGCTGGTGTCGGCCCCGCCGCCGGGCCCATTCCTCGATACGTGGGCGCCTCCCGGCGCCGGGAGGCGCCGGGAAAATCAGCTACGTGAGCCGATTCTCAAACCCTCCGTTTGCCATCCCCCCCTTTCGCCCGACCCGAGGATCCGTCCCGAAACACGGGTCAGGACGGTTCTCGGAGACCGAATCTGAACGGATTTGGGCCAGGCGGGTGGGCCGCCGCTCTCTCGATTGGCCCTCCTTCCGGCCAGTTCACCCGCGGCGCACCCTGGATGATCGCCTGTCCTGGCCCCGTGGGAGAAGGCGAGATGTTTGCCGGAAGGTTGGTTGGCATTGGCCGAGGGTTGGTCGCGGTAGAGATTCTATATTTGCGCAGCTCTGCCCAGAACGCGCAATACCTTTCCAAGGGTTACCCCCGCCCTGGACTAGACATTCCCATTTAAACCGCATCCCTGCCTTTCGTCCCATCCCAGCCCCTGGCCATGGGCCACGGGCTTCCAGCTTCGGCTTTATAACCACCCAGACATCTGGCGCCGTGATTTGTTCATGATCTTGCACCTAAGGGTCTTGACCCCTTCCCGTGGACCGGCTTGTCACCGAAAGCGATGACCAAACAATGTTGTGTCGCGTGCTTTCTTACTTGTAGATTTTGCCTGAGAGGTGGTTATTGATTTGGTAAAAGAAACCGGTGGTAGCGACACCCCAATTCAGAGGCGGTGCCCAGCGATCTTGGGGTTGCCTTGTTGTCCGATTGCCTGGCGTTCTTCGGGTCTGAACCTTTGTTGCCAGGTTGCTTGGGTTGCATGGTTGCCCGATTGCCCGCGTTCCCTGGCAATGCCAGTCAATGCCAAGCCAATGCCAAGTGATGTTAGCAATAGCGCAGCATTGCTTAAGCCATGCGGACGTTGCGAGTCAACATTATCAGCAAAATTGTTGGGATCATTCTGCGCATGGAGCTTTCGCGGGAACAATCGATCCAAGGGATCTTTAGGACCCATCCCAGCAATTGGCTACTCAAGACAGACCCGACTGGCAGGAAGAGTGCCTTCATCATTCTTTTCTTCCCCCCTCCCTCCAGACATCCGAAGAGTCGTGTTTCCCCAGCTAGGTTTAGCCAAAGGGCCTCTTATACATTACTGGGAGAGAAGAGGGTGGGCGCAGGGCCCTTCCTCAGAGGCGACCCCCGCCGTTGCCCAGGGTTCCCAGCGGGGTCCCTCGTGGTTGCCCAGGGCTGCCTTGGCTTGCCCGGGCGGCTCCAGGCATTGCTCGGGGTTGCCCATTGAAGGGGCAACGGCGAGAGGTATCGAGCGTGTGTCCGCATTTTGGCCCAAGTGACCGGCCACCTATCTAACGGGGCCGCACCGCGGCCCGCTACCTTACATCGAGACAGAAAAGGTTCCACACTCTATTCTTGAGATGCATCATCGCCGCTCGCGCGGCCCTCTCCTATCTTTGGCACTATCACCAATAAGATGCAACAGGATTGGACGCATGCTTCGCCTTAGGCGAACTATCTGCTTGGGCCTCCCAGCCAGCTTTACATTTGGTAGTGGAGCTGGCCGTTGGTGGTCAACTCTAGCTCTACTCCTTGCTATCCACGGCGCTATCTGGTGGACTGCCGACATGGTGGGCCATGAGGGTGAAACGGTTCTACGTGGCGGAGCTCTAGACCAGCGCAGGGACACTTGCAGTGTTGCTTCTGCTCATGCAGAGGTCCCCCGCCTGAACCTTACATCTCTGCACTGCTACACTTCTGAAGTCAACCCACCAACGCCAAGTGGCAATTTCTTCGAAGATACTGTGCATGGTAACGTGCGTTATGACATCGTGCCGCCTGCACCTCCTCGCAAACTGACTGCAACGTCACCTCGTAACCAACACCGGCTTACGGAGCCGCTGGATTGGCATCGCTATAGTTGGCTTCCTCTAGGTCGCCATCGGATGTGCTGTTGGACATACGCAGCGTGGTGTAGACGACACGAGTATCATCGGCCCTCACTGGGACCTTGCCAGCAACGTACCTTTCCGCGACTTCGCTCGCGAGGTACACGCCTGGACCAACGTGACCACAGGCAGTATGACTCCCTCCCAACATGCCTCGGAGGTCTCGCAAGGACCATTGCCATGATAGCCTCCTCAGCAATAGTCGACTTTGGAGTGACATTGGTGAACGCCACACTGATGGGGCCACCTACATAATGTTTTTTTTTCCTCAGCGGTAAGTTCGACTTGAAGACGAGCGACAGCTTATTCCGGAGGCGGCTCTCATTGACTTCCGCGTCCATGCGGCAGAACGGATCGACCAGGGGATGGCGCGCTTCGAGATTGCACGCTGTGAAGCTGACATCGCGGGGCTCAACATCCCAAACTTTCAAATCCTGACAGTCATGCTGTTCAGGGCCTTCAGTGTCGGTACCTCGCGCGCAGAGCAACTACTATAACCGCTGAACCACCGAATGCCAAGGACCCAGCAACAGTTCGACTCCTTCTTGGAGCGCATGAGGGCTTGCGCCCATATTGCTGAGCGAACCCGCGGTAACATTGGCGGTGCGTTTAACCGCGGCCACCGCGCTGGTGTCTGGCATGGCGGCGTTCATGCGGAGCGACCTGCAAGCGCCATCTGGAATGGCGATCTACAACCGAACGAGGCCACCACTGCATTGAGCCGGCAAGGTGGCCAACCCATGGGGTCGCGAGACTCTTGGGCTCAATGTCAGGGGCCGTCGGCGACGGCGGCCCTTGCCCAAGCCACTACTTTAGTGGGTTCGGCGGGGCAGCCCGCAGAGTCCGACAGTGACTCAGGCGCCGACGCTGGCGCCTCGCCAGATGAAGGAACCGGGTTATTTGGGCGTTTCTGATATGCCCGCACACCGCACCGAAGAACAGCAGGCACAATGGATATTCATTGGCTACCAGAAACAAAGACGCCGATGGAGACGCTCTATGAAGAAGCCAGTTCGAAGGGCACGACGCGCAGTTCGACGCGCGCATAGGTCACGGGGTAGAGGTAGTGGCAAGGACACGCGGCGACGGTTACGCGGTAGGGGCACGCACGCATTCCTGTCCTCCCTTACGGGGCCACAGCATGAGGACATCTCCCTGGGGAAGAGTAAAGGCCGCAGACGCACCTCTGGAAAAGGGGCGGCGGGGTAACCCGAAGGATGCCACAGGGCAAACCATGGGCGTGGCATATGCCATAGCATCCAGCATTCTCGTGGCAAGCGTCCCCGCTGCGGCGGGGGAGGCAGGGGTCCGTGGATGCATTTGGCCCAAACTGAGTCGGACATTCAGTGCGTCGATTTCGAAACTCTCTCTGCAGAATCAGAGGACAACCCCGCTGCCGCCGTCCACTGCGCGTCCGCGAGGCACGCGAGCGCCGGCGTGCCCCTCGAGCGGTGCGCCGAGGAGCTCTACGAGGGGGTCTTCGTTGGGCGCGACGGGATCGATCGCGCAGAGCGGCTGGGCATCCCGATCGCGGGGCAGCATGCGCGCGTGGAGATCATCGAGGGGAGTGCCAATCATCCGCCGACTCGGACTACGAGATGGTGGGGGCGCCTGCGCACTTCGATGGGCGCGAGCCGGGTAGCTCTGATGGCGACGCGATACCGGCCAGGGAAGAGGAGTTGCGATTGGCGCTCCGTGCAGGGTAACCTGCGATGCTGATCCGTTGCGGGTTAACCCGTGCGACGCTGGTGACCTCTCTGAGCGGGGCCAATGCGAACTTGGACAGAAGGACGGCTCTCACCACACCTTTATACTACATGACCGCCGTTTGAGCCGCAAGGTTTGGAGACGCGTGGGGCGCGCTGAGGATGGTGGCAAGGAATGAATGAGAAGTTGATCGCAGTCCGCCATGCCATCATTGGCGGAGTCAGTCGCGCAGGCGCTCGCGCGCCCGCCCAAGCGGCGCGCGGCGCTTGCGCCCGCCAGGTCCGATGGGGGCCGCCATGGAGGGCACGGTCGCGGGCAACCTGCATCAGGGCGACGAAGCCTAGGACGAACCCGAAAGTCAGCCTCGATTTAGACTCGTCGGTGAACAGAACGACGGGGTTGCTCGCCAACAGGTACCAGGCGACGCTATGAGGCACTGGCGGGCACAGGGCTGGCCCGACCATCAATCGAGTCCGCCATTGCGGAATGTGCGGCGGGACCTTAAAATAGGCAAGGTTACCCGTTCCAACGCAACTGTCCGGGCTACGCCCGGCAGCCTGAAACGCAGGAGAAGAAGACATGCAAAAGAGGCAGATGTGCGGATTGGAAGAAGTACCGAGGGGAGGTCTGCGGACGCGAGCACTTCGCGGACCGCGCGCCGACCTGCCCGACGGGGCGCCTCGCAAGGAGCCCCAACTTCGAGAAGACACTATGGATCTGGCCCCATGGGGATGGCGAAGGTCGCAAGGTGGACCCAGGCTGCAGCCCCAGCCGCGCGCGCCCGACCAAGGCGGACTACCAGCCGCTAGATGAGGTCCAGGCAGAATTCGTCGGGAAGGACTGGCAGGCCCTAGATAAGGGGCACCGACTGAAGCGTCGCAACTGGGCACGTCGCGGTCGCCAAGAGCGCGAGGCCCGACGCGATGCGCAAGCGGCCCCCCCTTCTGCGGGAAAACCTGCCACTTCTCGCGAAGGCGCTGATCAGGGCCAGAACAACAGGGTGCAACCCGCCGGCTAAGGTTGGGGAAGAGACAAGGCGGCCGATATTGCGCGAGGTGTTGACCCCACTGCACCTGCGTTCGAATGTGAATGCGAGTCCTACACGGACGAAGACACTGACGCGGGCGCAGCCGCCGATGCGAAAGTCGCGAAGGACAGTCCTGGCACGATGCGGCTTAGCGCGGCACCTACGCAGACACAGTGGATGGACACTTACCGCAGCACGAGGCAAGCTGCCTACTTGAAGACGCACTTTGGATTGCAAAAGGAATGCCAATATGGAGAACTTGAGGGTCTACCGACGTGAGCGGGAGCCTCCGACAGATAGCCCCTCGCGCGAGAGCGCGGGAAACTTGCTGCGTCCGCTGATGCAGGGGAACCCGCTGAGAGAGCAGATGGGTTCCCGAAGCCCCCAAAGCGCTCTTCGAAGGACGTGGATCCATCTCCATCTTCAAGCTTGCCGGGGTCAACTACGTCGAAGAAACGGACTAGCTCAGGAGAGGTCGACCCCGGCAGTAACAAGGCCAAGCGATCTGACGGGAAGCCCGCGGGGCAACAGGCGCGCAGAATACGCTCCAGGGGGCCAGCTGTGGCAGCCGCGGCGGCGGCGTTCCGGGGCAGCAGCGCGCCCGGGCCGACGGGGCCCGTCGCGCTGCGCGGTGCTACTCCTGGCCGGGCCCGCCGCGGGCATGGCTGGTCACCCTCGCTGGGCGGCCCAACAACGCACCGTGCCTCGCAGCAAGATTCGGAGAAGATAGCACTCCAGACAGCGTCGAAGGCGCCAGGAGTTCCAACGGCGAGCAGGCGCCAGTGCGAGGGTATCCGCGAGATGGAGAAGTGCCCATCTGGAAGTGCGGGGCCGCCAGCAGAGCCGGCTGCCGCGTCGGTTTCTTCGGGGGCACCCGTTGCATCTGCATCTGCGGGGCAGCCTGCCAGCGCCCCTGAAGTGGAAGAGGGGGGCAGGCTTTATTGAAAAGCACTTTGCAACCCATGTCAGATGCCAGTTAACCCTTCATATAATGGCACCACCCACAGGTGATGGCTCGAGCCAATGCGCAGTAGTCAAGTACTCAAGGACATGCACGGCAATGAGCGTTACAGAGGTAGCTGTTGATCGCCGGCGCGTCCGCGACAGGCTGCGCCAAGAGCCGGGTTTCACCTGCAGCGGTGAAGCTGAAGCGCCGACGGCGATGATCAAGAAAGAGCACCAGTCAACGCGGCTACCGAATGCGCATGACCAGTGCTGCTGCTCGGAGTGGCTCACTACAGCCGTCCGGCACAAGCAATTTCACGAAGACAATCTCTCGCGTCGGTTGACGGATGCTGTCGTCCCGCACGACGAGTTCGATCGCCGGGCATGCCGCAGTGACTTATTGGCAAGTTGGCCACCAGAAGGCTGAGAATAATATCATGAGAAACAACCTTGGCGCATTCGCGCGTTGCCTCAAATCCGCGCATCGGGCATGCCAAGCACTAGCAGCGCTGAGAATTGAAGGGGTGGTTGACCGCAGCCCTGGCATGCAGAAAAAACCGACTCCAGGTAAAGAAATCCATTCTCCGCGGGGAAACCTGCGGCCCAGCAATGGGCACAGCGGCCCAGGCATTAGGCGCCCAGAATCATTGTACTCGTGGGTGACAGACGTGACGCATGAACTGGCACCACGCTACTTCATACACAGGACTCAATGGAGGCATATCCCGAGCATATTACACGTCGGTCTGCCATGCCGAAGCGAAGATAACCCTAAGGAGAACTCAGGTAGACAGATGATTCATTGATGCCCATTCTTGCCTGGAGATCAGCGTATCCAGTCGGGCCTACGGGCGGGCGCCGAGGTGTTGATACTAATAAGCCCTCAGAACCGGATTCCCGATGGTATTCCATATTGGCGATCCGCCACTGATCTCATTATGACATCGGGGGTGAAGGGTCGCATCCCGGTTGGCAAGAGCAGCGCGGATGTCTGATGGCAGAAAAGATTTTTACATACGTTGGCCAAGGAGCTTTACACCGAAGCGCAGCGTGGCAACGCGCTTAAATTCGTGACGTACGCCTGGTACGAACATCAATTTGACCCCATCCACATCGATGTACTGGGTTGTTCCAGATACACCGTTCAATCTGCGTGTCTCCAAAGAGAGGTTGTTTTCATTGACAGGTTCGCTCGTGTCTGCCAAACGTCTCGATAGGACCTTGTCTGATGTAGCGAGGTGCGTATTGACAGGGACTGGCTTTTTGGGGCCTGCAAGCTGCGTCTCATTTCCCCCCCCCCCTCTGCGAGAAATTGCGCCCGCTGATCGACGCACTCGTGTACGTAGTACACAGAGTGGACGAGAGATAATTCGCCGAATGTCTGCGCAGGTCGGGACACGAGGCGGTGTCCCTGCGCGTTCTGGCCTCCTGGGCTCCATAGGCCGTGTAGGAGGTTCGGAGTGACGGGTCGGTGGGTTCGTTGGCCTTGTGGATCTATCGTCGAGTGGGCAGAACTCCAGCCTATTTCAAGCACCCCTTCGTCCGCTCGGTACACCTAGCGCACGCTGTACAGCACAGTCGAACAGCAGAGACACATGGACCATGAAGCACATTCATTCATTCATTCATTGTCCACCCTCCTCCCCCTCCCATATACGCATTTATGAATACTGCTCTCGTTTATCCCTTGACTTCGTCCGGACGATCGCTGGCTCTCTCCGCGTATTGCTTTCTACATGAAGATTTGGGCAATGGTTTTTGTTCCGAATTATTGAACCATCCGATTGTACGGCGTTTCGAACTCGTGCTACAGCTGCAGCGTTAGCCTCATTTCCCGATCGGCGCTTTGGTCCCGTCGTTCCCGTTGGCGCTCTCGCCCCAGCGTGGACCACTTCTCTGGATGCGAATATTGTTTCATCTTTGTCGCTACTCTCATGTCTCCTTCTCCGCCTTCCCCTTGTTCTCCTGCTCCCCCAGTTCCGTCCACTCCAGTTCCTGCAGCTGCTGTTCATCCTCGCCCTTCGTCCTTCCACATTATCCTCCTGTTCCTTCTGCTCATCCTCCTGTTCACCCGTCACCTCCTATTCCTATGTATTCCTATGTACGCAACGCCACTTTTTCGATGTCTAATAACACGATGTTTTTTGTTGGAGGTCCAGGGCGGCTAAGACAGGCGTCCGCGGATAGCGGACGACCCTGCGCATTGGGAAAGGATTGGAGGGAGGGATTGGATATCAGATGTGGCGCGAGCGCGCCTGGCTTGCCCTTCCCACTCCTCCTCCTCCTCCTCCTCCTCCTCCTCCTCCTCCTCCTCCTCCTCCTCCTCCTCCTCCTCCTCCTTCGTCACCCCGCCCCCCCCCCTCCCGCGAGGGAGGGCGCGAGGGAGGGAGGGAGGGAGGGACGGAAGGGGGGCCAGGGCGAGGAGCGAGGAGCGAGGCAGGCGAGGGAGGCGAGCACCCGCCGCCCGCAGCCATTTTTGGCCCCATGCCCGGGCAGGCATGCTCGCCCGCCGCTGGGCCGGGGCCTCGCCTCGGCCGCGCCCCGCCGCCCCAGGCCGCCCATGGCGGGCGCGACCGGCCCCGCCCAATGGAAGAGGATCGAGAAGCCGCCGGTCGCGGAGCGCCCTGCTGCCGCTGCTGCTGCTGCTGCTGCTGCTGCTTCTGCCGCTGCTGCTGCTGCTGCTGCTGCTGCTGCTGCTGCTGCTGCTGCTGCTGCTGCTGCTGCTGCTGCTCTGGGGCCGATTCTGTGAGCACGTGTTCGGTCGTCGCCGGGTGGGGGGGGCTACTCGTGGGGGCTCCTGCGCCGGAGTCCGTCTGTGGGGGGGGGTGTCTTGGGGTCGTCTTGGGGTCCTCTTCGGTCGATCGATCTTGAGGGTCATCTGGAGATCCGTGGACTCCGTTTTCCATCCCGGGCCCGCGTCTGCGGAGAGACTCCAGAGCCCCCCGCGCGTCGAACGTGTTCGAATCGATCTCAGCTCCTCCTTGTCGTCCACCTCGCCGTCCTCCTCGGCGTCCGCCTCGGCTTCTTCTTATTATTAATAGTCTTCTTCTTATTATTATTCCTGTTCCTATTCCGTCTCCTCCTCCTCCTCCACCTTCCCTTTCGGCAATATCAGTATCCTCCTCCTCCTGCTCCTGCTCCTGCTCCTCCTCCTCCTACTCCTCCTTCTCCTCCTTTTCCTCCTCCTCCTCGCCCTCCTGTTCTTCTTCATCCTCTTCTTCTTCTTAATAAAATCAGTCAGGCAATCAGGCCCCCAGCAAAAATTTGGGAAGCACGGGCCTCCCGACCCTCTCCCCCTCCTCCTTTTGAGTTGTCGTGTCGTCTCCTCCGTCCTAGTTGGGGCGCCCTGCTAAGCCCGTGCGTCCACACCTCTTAGGCGCGCGGAAATGCCAGCAGCTGCTCCCCCCGCGCTGACCCGCAGGGACTCGTAATCGTAAGTTAGCGAGCCTCCCTTAAAGGGCCACCTCGGAACTCGTTTCTTGAGCAACGGGGTATGCCCCCTGCTGGCCCTACTGAGAAGTCAGGGCCGTTGCACAACCAATCGCAGGGGATTTTGCCAGATGCGCGCAATACACCAGCGTAGGTGTTTTGACGTTGAACCCCCTTTTATGCGGATGTCCATGTCCATGTCCTCCTCTTCCTCCTCCTCGCTCTTGCGACTCCCCTCTCATGCCCCTGCTGTTCATCTTCCCCTCGACCTCCTCTTTCTCCGCTTGCCCGTCCTCGCGCTCGTTTGTCCTCCTTCATCCCGTCCATCTTCGGTTCATTGCCAGATAGTTATGTGTTTTCTTATGTCCTCCTTCCTTGTATCCGCCTGTTCAAGATGAGCGACCTACCATCTGCAGCATCATCATGACCATTACCATCACCCCCGATCCGTTCTCTTCCTCGTTCGTTCACTCATTCATACTTCCCCTTGTTCGTTTATCACCTCCTATTTCCTGATCAGTCATCGCGTCCTTGTGTCGTTGCTACCCTGCTACTAGTCCTCCTATTCATCATTGGCCTCAATTGCCTTACTCTCCTACCCCCTCGTCATCTCTCATTATTCGTTCCTCCCCGTTCTCCTCTCGCCCGTCCTGCTTTCCCAGCGTATTTTTCCTTGCCTCCCGTCCATTCTTCCCCTCCCCTCCTCCACCTCCTCCCCTTCGGTCATGGAGGGGCCTCCGCAGATGTACTGGAAGTGCCCGTGTTGCGGCCACCTTGAGCTCAACAGCCATGAGCTGTGCGTGCGGTGCCCTGGCCGGCTGCAAAGGGCGCGCGCTGGTGTCCAGTGACCGCATCCACCCGCCTGTTTTCGCCTCCTCTATCTCCGCCCCCTGCTCCTCCTCGGCACGCACCTCGTGTGATCGCTGCTAACTGTTGCTCCTTCTCCGTCCTGCTCCCGAGCGTCTTGCCAGCAACCCAGCGCCACGACATGCCACGCGCCCGCGCGCACCGCGCAAGCCCGCGGCAGCATCGGCGGGTGCCCTCCCCCCCCCTTCCGCCCGCACTCCCACGGGCCCCCGAGGTGCGGCACCAGGAAA
>CAUYUJ010016082.1:105000-150000 GCA_963575745.1 Prorocentrum cordatum | reverse complement strand
CCGTAGATCCCAAGAGACGCTGCTGGGTGGACGAGTCGCGCCCAACAGCGTCCAGTAGCGCCAAACAGCCCCAGCAGCGCCAAGCGGTATTCAAATGGCGCCCAATAGCTCCCAATAGCGACCCATTGTAGGATATGCATTATGTTCGCTCTGAGCGCGATTGGGCGCGCTGTTGGGCGCGATGAGGACGACAAGCAATTTCCGTGAGTTGTCTCCTAAATGATTCCAGACAGCGCGATTTCTTCACAACGCGCACCCCCGCGGGTTTGGGTTATTTTTCTTGGGGGCACGCTTGTGTCGATCTTTGACGGCCCTTCGGGCCCAAAGGCGCAGAAAGAATGCGTCTCCTTCCGTCGTGATCTTGGCGCACCGCGAGGGTGCCAGAGCCTGGATGGCAAGGCTTCGGCTTGCGCGCAGACAGCCCCCCAGATGCCACAGATGGCCTCAACCGGCTCCCCGAGTGGCCACGACTGGCCTCAACAGACCCCCCGAGTAGCTCGGGGCGGTCTCAACGCACCAACCCGGGCGCGCAGAGCGCCCCCGGGGCGCCGCTGGAGGGCGGCCAGCTGGCACTAATGCTCGGGGGGCCTCGTGACAGAGGCGAGCCGGGACTGCCTGGGGGCCCTGCTAGTGCGCAGCCCGAGGCCTCACAACGCGAGGATGGCAGGGCCTCGACCCAGACCCTCCGACGTCATGGTTCATGGTCTTGTCAGGATGTCGACCCCCGGAGGTCCCGACCCACTTCCCAGGACCAGCTTTTCATCCTGAGTTGTTTCTTGATGGTCCCGGGGCCCAACGAAGGCCCTGGAGGCCAAAAGTAGTGAACAATAGAAGAAGACAGCGCTGCGTGAATTCAATTTGTCAGAGATCCGCGCGGATTTCTTGGAATGGCGTTGGGCCCCCCTGGCGGTTCCTCCAGTTCTGCCCCTGGCGCACTCCGCGCGCCAGGGAAGAGGGTGCCGCGCCGATCACAGCAATCCGCGCGAACCTCCAAAAGCTTATGTTATCGCAGTTCTTTGTCCTGTAAGAAACCTTGCCCGCCGTGATTTGCTCATAACCCGAGGGGTTTGGGGAGACCGCCCGCCAGGAGCCCGTCGGCGCCGGCGTGGGCGCGACGGCGCCGGCGAGCGGCGCAGCCGCCGCGGCCATCGACGCCGCGGGTGCGGACGCCATGGCCGAGGCGGAGAAGCGGCTGGAGGCGAGCGCCCGCGCTTCCCGGTTGGTCAGCCGCGCGCAGAGGAGGGTGGGGGGAGGGTGGAGGGCATCTTCAAAAGCACTACTGCTTCTTAGAAGGCGCAGGGCTTGTCTATGGATGTAAGGCGTAGGGCTGGCGCCTTCTAAGACGCAGCCTCCTTCTACGAAGCCTTCCCCCCTCCCCCATACCCTCTTTTGCGTGCCGCCACGTTGGACCTCAATGACATGGCGCCTTTTCTCGATTGAGGTCGACGAGCTCTGCTTTGGTCGGTGACCCGGGTCAGCAGAAGAACGGCCGATTGCGCCCCATGGCCGCCGCCCACAACAAGGTCCAGGTAGCGCCCCAAAGACGATGACGAGGAGCTGGCCGGCGTCGTCCATGACGCCAGCCCAGCTTGCCGCGCCACGGTGGAGCCCCTGTGGCTCTTTGGTTGGAGGTTGTGGTGTAACCCATTGGCCGTTGGCATCCTGGTTGGCCTTGGTTGGTCTGTAACAGCTGGCTTCCCATTGGCATTCTCGTGTCCTTTCGGTGCTCCTCGTTTGTCGAGGTGCCAGGCGATCAGCGAAAGTAAATCGCTGGGGGCGGCCGCCGGAAATTCGTATGTATTTTGTGTTTGGTGACGACTGCGATCTTGCCCGGGGTGGTATGGCTTGTTTCGTATGGTTAGAGTGACCTCCTCCCGCGCGGCACAAGGCTTCTTCCCCCTTCTCGTCTGGCTTCGTTCGCCCGCCGCCCTGCCATCTCCCTCTCTGTCTCACTCCGCTCTTCCTCTTCCCCTCGCCTCCCCCCTCTCCTCCTCCCCCCCCTGCGGCTCCTCGCTTTTCTGCCTGGGCCCCGCCTCGGGGCGGCCGATCCCGCGGCGAGATAGGAGTTCACGATTTGTCCACATTCGCATCCTACGCTCAGTATCGTTTAACCGATCCCTGTCCCCATTTCCATCACCATCCCGATTCCCACCATTCCACCGCCCCAGTTGGGGATATGCCCCTCGAAGCCCGAAGGGAACCGCCTATATTCCCATCTCGGAGGTACATCGTCCGGTGGGGCCCAAGCCACGCCAGTGGGGATAGGGATCGGTTAAACGATACTCGTACGCACCTCCAGGTGCATGACTTCTTGCCTGGGGAAGTCGGAGCCTGGTCAGGTTTCCTCTGCAGGCCGTCGGGGCGTCTCTGGTTAGATCGTAAGTCACGGGAGCTTCCGCTCGTCTTGGCTTGAACGCATGTCGGCCGTCGACGTAGTCCAATTCAAGACGAATCATGGGCGCTACTCGAAGACAATCGCGAAAAGCGCCAGGCAGCGCCAAATGCCGCCCCGCAGCGCCCAACAGTGCCCAGCAGCGCCATGTGAGAGAGATGTACTCTGATCGCTCTGAGCGTGATTGGGCGCGCGAGCGGGTGCCATGGGGACCGATCAGCAGCTTTCGTGAGCTGCTCTTGAACTCTGGAAGTCTCGCGGACACCCCGAGCCAGGGGACATCTCTTACCAGCCTGGAACATATCCCTATCCCTATGCTGGGCACCTCCTCATCACGATGCCAATCTTAGTGATTCCCCAATTTTTGAGGGCGAATCCCTAAGATTGTCATCGCCTTTTGCGGTTCAATCTTAGGGATAGGGATACGTTCGAGGCTGGTATTTCTCTGGCTGTGCCCGAGGGTGGCAGTGGCCGAGGGTGGCAGTGGCAGACAGCTAGTCTTCGGCATAGTCGGGCCTCCAGGGGCACACTCGGCACCACGGCTGGACTCGCCAAACTCCCAGGGGGGCTTGACAGCCTTTCTCCAATCGAATTGCGGGGATCTGGCCAGAGCGATGCCAGTCTTAGGCCTTCGCAGGTCGATGCGAACCCAGATAGGTCGCGGCAAGTCTCGAGATGCCCAGACAAATCTGCAGAACAAATCGTGGAAGTCGACGAGGGGCAGCAGAGGTCGTGAGGCTATAGCGACCGAGAAGTCCTCGCCCATCTCGAGCGACGGAAGAGAACGGGGTCGACTGCACGGACAGTCGCACGTAAGCTCGTTGCGTACAGCCCCGCGCAAGCGCCTTCGTTTCCAATGCAGCATGCCGCGTTGGCGGCCCGCGCAAGCCGCCGCGCAAGGTCGCTATGGCATCGTGCGTAAGACCGCCTTCTTCTCGTCGCCCACCTCAGCTGCGAAAAGTGGGGCTCCTCGACGGTTCAAGCAGACGAGTTCCTCGACGATCTGCTACACAATGGCTCTCGACTCGAGCGATCGTCGCCCACCTCCACTCCGGGGCCATCCCGCAGGAGCGCGAGGGCAGCGGTGCGGGGGCAGCCGCGCTCCGTCGCCTCGCGCGCCGCGGCCCTCTGGCTCGGGGAAGGGGCGCGTGGCGCGAGCCGCTCCCCTCCTGGGGGGCGGCCAAGAGGGTCAGGCGATCGCAAACATGGATCTCCTCCTCCTCCTCCTCCTCCTCCTCCTCCTCCTCCTCCTCCTCCTCCTCTCCTCCCTCGTTCCTCCTCCTCCTCCTCCCGGCGGAGGCGGGTCACGCGCAGAGGGTCCGAGGCGGGAATGTATCCATGTCCACCACCTGGAGGGGCAGTTTTCGGAGCCCCGGCAGGCGATGGATGTGGACATGTTCGGGCCCCCGGGTGCCGAAAGATCGCCCGCTGGGGCACCAGGAAGTCGGTTCCCAGGCGGTGGATATCGATTAATCCCCGCCTCGCAAAGGGGGCGTGGATTTATCGACGGGTCCCGTTGCCACGGGAAATCGCAGATTTCCGCCGCCGAGCGAGGCGGCGCCGGCCGCATTTTGGGGAGGGCCCCCCCCCCGATCCATGGATTTGGCGACCGCGCGCCAAATCCATGGATCGCTAATCCATGTTTGCGCGCCCCCGAGAGGGGTGGTGGTGGCGGTCACTGCATAAGGGAAACACGTCCCGAGCAGAGCAACACGCACCACGACCACGACGACGCCGACAACGACGACGCAGAAGACGAGGCGCGCAGACGATCTGCATCGATGCACGAATTGGGGAAAGTGCCCACCTTGCAGCTTCGGTTGGCCAAGAGGGGGGGGGGATGACTAGGGCGGGGAGGGGGGATCTCTCAGCATTATTTCTCGGAGCTCCCCGCGGGTTTCTCGGGTCGGCGCTGGGCCCCCCTGTCGGCGCCTCCGGCGCCGCCCTTGGCGCGCCCCGCGCGCCAGGGAGGGGGGGGGGTCAGCGCCGATCCAAGACAACCGCGCGGACCCTCGAGGAATGGCACCCTCTTCTTGTCTCGACGCGTCCCTTGGCCCCCCGCCCCTGGGCCGCGCTGCCCACACGCCGCGGGGCACGATCTGTGAAGCCCCGTCTTGGACGCCCCCCTCTCGGACGCCCCCGATCTCAAGGGGAGGGACTCGCAGCGCGAGAGAGCCCGAGGTGATCTCGCGCCTCGCGCGAGGCGGTGCGCCACGGCCGGTGGCCCAGAGCTTGCGCTCCTCGGATGCTCGATCACGGACCGCCAAAGACTGCCCGAGGCCGAGAATGGGCAACGGGCGTCCAAGATCGAATGCACCGCTGAGTGCGCCGCGCCTCCCTCCTCCGCCCTCCGCGCTCCGCCCTCCTCTCCCCTCCTTCGCCCCCCGCCAGCCGCCGCCACCGTGGCTCCCTCAGCCCCGCGGCGCGCTCGTGCGTGGCCCGCAGCCGGGTGCAGATGCCCCGGCGCTGCACGTGCCTGGTCGGCGCTGTTGCCCTTGATGCGCGCCGCTGTGCGCAAGCGCGCGCATAAGTTGGCGGACTGGGTCTAGAAGGACAGAAACGGCACAAGCAGAATCTCTCGGAGGTCCACGCGGATTTCTCGCATCGGCGCTGGGCCCTCCCTGGCGGCTCCTCCAGCGCCACCCCTTGCGCGCTCCGCGCGCCAGGGAGGCGGACCCAGCGCAGATCCGAGAAAACCGCGCGGAACTCCGAGAATTTAGTTGTATGCCCATGTTTGTTCCTCTATTGATCGCCAGCCAGTCGAGATCAATGGTCAGTCGCAGTGGCTTTGTCAATCACGATGCGGCGGCGCTTGTTTGGTCATCAGCCACGGAGCTGGCGGCTCTTCTGTCGAAGGGTGCGGTCAGCTCAAGAGCTCTGACTGAGGCGTACATCTCACGAATACAGGCTTTGGACGGCCCAGTAAACGCCGTGGTGGTGCGCTGCTTTGATGCTGCTCGGGAGCGCGCTGCAGAAGCTGATGCGGCATTGGCTAGGGGCCGTGTATGGGGGCCGCTCCATGGTGTTCCCATCACTGTGAAGGAGAACAATGACGTCAAGGGGCTGCCCACTACGCTGGGGAATCTTGCAAAAATAAACAATATCGCGGCGTCGAACTCGTTGGTGGTGCAACGACTGCTGGATGCTGGCGCGGTGCTCTTGGGCAAGACCAACTTGGCGCTGGACTTGAACGATGTGCAGTCATACAATGACGTGTACGGACGCACGTGCAATCCTCATGACATCAGCCGCACGCCAGGTGGTAGCAGCGGAGGCTCAGCGGCAGCACTGGCTGCAGGCTTCACAGCTCTGGAGCTCGGCGGTGACATCGGCGGTTCCATCCGCACGCCAGCCCACTGCTGCGGCATTTTTGGCCATAAGGCCACACTGGGTGCAATTCCAGTAACAGACCGACCATCGCGTCAGGCAGATATTGTGGTCAAGGGACCTTTGGCACGCTCTGCAGAAGATCTAGAGCTTAGCATGCGTCTCCTAGCCAGGGCAGCTGGTCCTGCTGCACGTGCTTGGAGTTTAACCCTTCCCGAAAGCGAGTCGACGAAATTGTCTCATTTCCGCGTGGCCGTGTGGGGAGACGACCCAGTTTGCCCAGTGGACAGCCACGTGCGAGCAGCTATAAAGCGTGTAGTGCTTTGCTTGAGACAGGCGGGTTGCGAGGTTGACGAGGCTGCACGGCCGGATGTCGATAGTGTCAGGGCCTTTCGAGTGTACAAGCAGCTGCTGGCATCTGCCGAAAACGCTGGCATCCCTGACGTGGAGTTGCAGAGACTCGTATCCAAAAGCAAAGGCACCGTGCTGGAAGAGCAGACTGGCTGGATCGCTCAGACTTATAACCGCTGGCATGATGCTGATGCTGAGCGACAGGTGATGCGAGCTGCATGGGAAGAGTTCTTCACGTCATTTGATGTCTTAGTTTGTCCAATTTGTTGTTCGATTGCGTGGCCCCATGACCACTCTGGCGAAACAGATCAGCCATTCTGGAAAATCGGGGAGCGTGTCATCCATGGCGCCGAAGGCCATACGACGCCATACCATGACCAAGTCTTTTGGAGCGGCCTGACGAACATATGCGGCAATCCCAGTACTGTCTTCCCAGCTGGCTTTTTTACGTCCAACAATGGCACCAGACTTCCAGTTGGCTTACAGATAGTCGGCCCGGAATGGGGAGATCTCACCACCATCGCATTTGCAAAGGCACTAGAAGTGGAGGCTGGCTTTAAGTTCGAGGCGTGTCACGATTTCCGGTCGATGCTGTAAGCATTTGTTCCTGAATGGTTATGCATTATTTCTTGAACGTGCGTGGCAACGCGATCAATCACATCTTCGGCGCCACGTCTATGGTAAGCACAATTCACCAGATTCGCCTTTGTAATCTGTATTGTTTTTTTCCAGCATGTTCGCCACCTGTTTCTCAACAGTCCTCGATGCTGAGTCTCTGCCTGGAGCAGGACGCATTGCTTCTCAGGGAGAGATCAGACGCCTTTCCTTAAACAGCGCATGCAGTAAGAGACTTAGATTGCTTGAACCGAGCACGTGCCTATCTTGCAGAATACGAGCAATGTGCCGCCGACCTGCCGTGCTGTGGCCGTGTGCGCGTGCAAATGCATTGGGCGGCGGAGAATGTGCAGTGCCGTGCCTTCGAGATTCCAGGAGAGAGCCCCCCGAATCGGTCCGGGCGTGAATGGTGCCTCCTGTCGAGAGGCTTCCGCCGCTTGCCAGGGTGCTCTGTGGCATCCAGCGCGCCGTTCGAGCTGCCAGGAGAGAGTCCCCCCGATCGGTGTGCTCGATTTATTGCTTGGGATGGGGCCCTCCCGTGCAATGGGAACAGGGCAACCCTAGGCCGTCCTCGGGCCCCTCGGGGCGCCGCCAGCTAGCCGCCGCCCTGCAGAGCAGCTCCCCCCTCCGTCCCCTGGGCCCCTCGTCCCTCGAAGAGCGCGCCCAAGGGTCCAGCAGGTGAAGGGTCGAGTAGGTGATCCACTGCAGACTTGAGTTACCCCTGGAAGTGGTTCCTCGTCGGATATTCAACAATACGTAGAATGCTTAGAATACGCTGTAGATCCACGGAGCATTCAACGTACTCGTCTCGGGGGGTATCCAGCTTCCTGCGGCAAGTCCCGCCCCCGTGCCAGCCCAGCATTCTGGGTGACGACTGCTCGAGTGTGCACCGGAGGCCGTTACGTGTGACACCTCGTGTTTTCAGGTTTGGGAGAGCCGTGATGAGTCTGATGAGGATGATGAGGATAAGTGGGTAATGACGATGGTAATCATGATGATGCTGATGATGATGATGATGATGATGATGGTGGTGGTGATGGTGATGGTGATGGTTATGGTGGTGGTGGTGATGGTGATGCTGATGATGGTGGTGGTGATGGAACTGATGATGGTGATGATGATTATGTTGTTGATGGTGGCGATGACGATGATGGCGATGATGGTTCTGCGGTTACTAATGATGTTGCTATTGATGGTGATGATGGTGGTGATGATGATGATGACCATGATCATGATGATGAGGAGGACGTTGATGTTGATGGTAATGATGATGAAGATGCTGTTGATGCTGCTGATGATGATGATGGTGATGACGATGGTGATGCTGATGATGATGACGAGGAGGGTTCTTACTATTATTATGTGTCTGGTGGTAGTGCTGATTGCGATGGTGGCAGTGATGGTGATAGAGATGATGATGACGATGATGGTGATGCTGATGGTGATAATGATGATGACGGTGATGCATATGTTGATGGTTATTCGGGTACTGATCATAATACGGATGATGATTACGACAATGATGATTGTGATGGTGATGGTGATGGTGATGATGATTGTGATTGTGATTGTGCGGGTGATGGTGTTGTTGATGGTGATGGTGATGATGATGATGGTGATCGTGATCGTGATGATGATGATGATGATGATGATGATGATGATGATGACGAGGTTGATGATGACGAGGTTGATGGTGCTGGTGGTGGTGATGATGACGGCAATCGTTGTCGTGGTGATGATGATATTGATGATAATGATGTTAGTGATGATGCTGATGATGATGATGCTGATACTGATGCCGCTGATGATGATGATTGTGGTGGTGATGGTGATAATAATGATGCTGGTGGTAATGATGACGATGCTGCTGATGATGTTGGCGGCGGTGGTGGGTGTGATGGTGGTGGTGGTGGTGATAATGAAGCTCGTGTGGGCCGTCTTGGGACTGCCTTGGCCTCCTGTGCGGCAGTCTTGGGGGTCCCTTGGGGCCCACTTGGGCTGTCTTGGGCCCTCTTACGCCTTCTTGGGGCTCTCTTGGGCCGTGTTGGGCCCTCTTGGCCGTGTTGTGGGTCTTTGTGGGCCGTCTTGGCGCCGTCGGAGGACCGTCGAAGGGCCTTCTCAGGCCGTCTTTTGTCACACGGGAGGCCCCCTTCCACTTATGACGGCAGCCCGGAAAGGCCAGAATGCGAGCATCATTCAAAAGCCCGAGGGGGTTCAATGATGTATGCTTCTTCTGACCCTGTTGGAGGTCCTTTTGTGGCCAGGTTGGGCCCTCTTGGAGGCATTTTGGGCCGTCTTGAATCAATATCGTCCGCCTTGCGACCATCTTGAGCCGTCTTCGAGGCATCTTTGGCCGTCTTGGTGTCATTGGTTGCCTGCGCGGGCCGTCCTGTACGCTCGGGATGCATACCATCATTTGAACGAGGGATCGTGACTTGGAAGGCCCTGGAGCGTTTGGGAGCAGCGCCTGGGAACACGGAACGTACACGATTCTCGAGCGAATGCGCGTGGGATGAAGGATCCAGGAGTTAGCAGCCATGCAGGACGTGCACAGTCCTCGAGCGGGCACGCGTGGAAGTCGGGTTTAGGCATTGGCTGCCATGCTGGACGTGCACCATCCGCGAGCTGGCACGAGGGAAGTGGCCTTGGTGAGGAGGGGGGATACACGCGGCAGTCTGCGAGTAGAAGGACTGGCCGTCCCGCATAAGAGTTCAAGAGTGCCAGACAGACCTTGGCCCCCCCCCCCACATCTGAATGAGCCAGGGGGCTCGTTGGCAGGCGTCAATTCTGCAGCCGATCTCCTTTTCGAAAGGGGAAAGGGCGTCCTGGGAGACGGCACAGGCCCATTCAGTTTGGTCAGACTTGTTATTGGTGGGCCGCCGCCGCCGCCTCTCTCCTCGTTCTCGTTCTGCTCTTGCTCCTCTTGCCTTGTACCAGGATATCAGAGCTCACCATTGAGACGGGCACCGGTCCATTTCGTCGTCGAGCGAGCGAGTCCTTGCACCGCGGTTCGCTCGGCGTGCGCGGCGTGGCGTGGTTGAACGCCGGTGCCATTGCGCCACTGCGCCGTTGAATCACCATACGTTGAGTGCGTCGCGACTTCAAGGCGGCGATACCATGTGCATTGATGATCAGGTTGCCTTGGATCCTTGGTCGGTGGTTCCACTCTGCGCCCTACAGCTATCGCGACATCCTTGCTCAACGTTCGGCTCGGGTCATGCCCCCCCAGATTCCTCGGGGGGCGGCGGCAAGGTCTGGTGGCGGGATCTTCCGCCATCGATTCATGTGTTGGGATCCCATGTTCTGTTTCACGGCTGGCCCCGGGCCGATCGGGCGTTGCGTTGCGCTGCGTGGATAAGCAATGCGAAAGACTTCCCCTCCGGAAGGGCGCCCAGTCGCACATTCGACCCCCACCCCAGATTTCAGCTTCAAGGGGGGGGAGGGAATGAGGGTTTTCGCAAAGGTGAGGGGTGGGTGTCTCAATTCAAGGGGGAGAGATTTGCACAAGTGCAGCGTGTACAGAAGTCGCTCTCTCCAGCATCACCGTTCTCGTCGTCACATCGTTACCAGCATGACCCTCGGCGCCATCACCATCACCGTAGCGCTTGTGGCTCGGGTGTTCTGTATCTCCAGCGGCCTTCCTTCATAGGACCGCCGCAATGACAGAGCGCAGCCGCGACGCGGCCCTCGCCGCTGTGGCGAGGTACACCGCCGCATTCGCGGACGATCGGGAATTCTCGCTCATCCCCACCTCGGAGCTCCGCGCGCAGCTCGACCCCGCCGGGGCCGGCAGGTCCCGGCCCGTGGTCCTCGTGGACTGTCGGGAGCAGGCGTCGGGGGCAACGTCAGTGGGGGGACAGGCTCAGGGGGGATCCGGCCAAAGTGGGCCCGCGGGGCCCTGCCCCCCCCCCCCCCCAGGCTGTCAGGGGCAACGACAGGGGAGCTCCTCCTCTTCCTTCTCCTCCTCCTCCCCTCCTCCTCCTCCTCCTCCTCCTCCTCCTCCTCCTCCTCCTCCTCTCCCCTCCCTCCTCCTCCTCCTCCTCCTCCTCCTCCTCCCCCTCCTCCTCCCCCCCTCCTCCTCCTCCTCCTCCTCCTCCTCCTCCTCCTCCTCCTCCTCCGCAGTGTCGTGGCAGCTGGAGCAGCACGCTGCCGCCAGCGGCCCGACCGCCCGCCCCGCCCAGAGCCGCGCGGAGGCACCCCTGGGGGCCTGTCGCCGACCGCTCGCGGATGCCAGGCCGATGCTTCCCCCCCGGGCGCCGGCCTCTCCCCCCCCGGTCGTCGCCCCTCGAGGATCGGGGGCGGCAAAGGGGGGGGGTGATGACTAGGGTGGGGTGGATATCATGGCGGGGGCCATGATATTTCCCCAGATTTCATGGCGCCTCTTCGTATTTCATTACGTCCCTGGCCCCCCCGCTGGGCCGCGCACATGCCGCCGGTCATGATTTGTACCCCCCCTCTTGGACACCCCCTCTTGGCCGCTCCCGAGAGGAGGAGCAGCGGACCTCCATGATCCCGGGCGCGATCACGCAGGCCTTCTTCGAGGAGGCCGTGCTCCCGAAGCTGTGCGCGCAGAAGCGTGGCGGGAGCGCCAGTGACGACGAGGAGCCCCTCGTCGTGCCGTACTGCACCGTGGGCTATCGCTCGGGGCTGTACTGCCGCGACCTGGTGCGGGTGCACGGTCTGCGGCACGTGCGCAACGGCGAGGGCGTCATCATGTGGACCTTCGACGGGGACGGCTTTCGGGGGAGGCGTCGGTAGCACTTTCTGGGAGCCACGTCTGCCCTCGCAATTCTGTCTTTTAGAGTGCCTGGTAATGGATGAGTTGTTGCGCCGGAGCAGCGTCGATGTGGCCTCGATTTAGCGTCGAGTAGAGTCGATCGGCGTCGATGCGCAAGAGCCAGGAAGATGGCACGGGAGGCTCCCGTGAGTCGCCACCGAGCCAGGCAAAGGCACCGATGCCGCTGCTCGTCCTGGAGAGCTCTCGTCGCCACGGCCGGATACCCCCTCGAGATCCCGTCGGAGTGCACCCACGGAGAGGGTCCGTGGAGCAGCGGTGCGGGCACCCCTCTGTCCCCCCAGGCTTGGTGAGGCCGTTCCCCGGCGACGTGCCGCGGCGAGCCCCGACGCTCTCGGGGCGTGCCAGGCAGGCGCCGCCGCTGCCAGGGGCCGTGGCGGAGCACGGCGCAGCGGGCGACGAGGTGCAGCCGGAAGTTGTTCAGGAGGTGCACGTCTACGGCAAGCGCTGGGACATGGCCGCGGAGGGCTACGAGACGCAGTACTTCACGGCGGGAGGCGGGGCGTCGCGCTTCCTCGTCGGCGAGCTGCGGCGGCGAAGGCTTCCTGACAGGGTCGCGCGAGCTGCGCCCTGGATGTGGGCCTTTGCGATGCTCTATTTCTTCTTCGTTCCTGCGTGCGGGATCATGTTCGACTGCGGCTGCCAGTTCGCGGACACGAAGTGGAGTCAGTTCAAGACTTGTAATGTCAGGAACCGTAAAGCATTACACAAATGCCCCTGGTGCACTTGCGAAGGCATTGGATGCATCTTCGTTGCGAGCGACATGAATGCCTTCTTTGACAAACCAATCGTAGACGCGCTACCAAACGGCTTCTTCGTTACTGTGTTCACTGTCATGGCCCTCTACCCCACATTCAAGCTGGTGGACCGGACCATCACGAACACAAGCGAGCTGCCTGGGGCAATGATGTCCACGATGGTAAAGTTGCTCCTTGGCACACTGTGGTTTTTCTCGTACTGCCTTGTCGTAGGCTTAGTGTTTTTCAATTCCCATTCGGATTACCCTTATTTCATAGGATTCGTGCGAGAAGCGACCGCGGCAGCAGGTTCCTGAGAGGACAGCACCAGATGTGCGCTGGCGTTGCTTGAGCTTCTTGTTCACGTTTCACTTGCTTCGATTCTTGACACTTGGCGTATCCCCTATCAGCCCATTCAGCAACGTTGCCCAAGCGAATCGCCTTGATCAGGTAACGGGGGCAGCATACAGTGGAACAAAGAGCTGGGAAGCCGTCAAACCGAAGTTTGGGATCAGCCAGAGCAGGACTAGGAGTGAATTACATGTGCCTTGGCGGACCTGTTGAACGAGGAAAGCAGAAGGAGAAGGATGAGGAGACAGGAGCAGGAGGAAGAGGAGGAGGAGGAGATAGGACCATGGAGGAGTGGGAGGAGCAAGACGAGGAGCGGAAGGAGGAAGACTGATTGAACACGTTCGTGCTTAATTTCTAACCCCGCTTTTGAGGAGGAGGAAGAGAAGGAGGAGGAGGAGCGGGAGAATGAAGAAGAGGGTGATGAGGAGGAGGACCATAGGCTGGCCGAGTCGTGCAACCGTCGGACGGGATCACGGGCCAACTTATGGAAGAGAAGGCGATGGTGGCGATGACGACGACGACGACGATTCAAACGTCAATGCATTTGCGTCCCCGTGCTCTGGGAGCCTTCTGAAGGCCTCTTGGAGCCAAGGTCATTGTTGGAGCTTCCGGATCCCTCTTGGAGACGTCTTGGGGCATTCTTGAAGGCCCCAAGGGACCGGGAGCCGTCTCTTGGAGCCCTCTGGGGGCGTTCTGGTCCCGATGGTTGTTCTGCGGTTATGTGCTTGTTGTCCGGTGATTGTCCCGCTGTTCGTCCCGTGGTCGTCCCGATTGTTGTCCCGTTGTTGTCCCGCGGTTGTTTTTTGGTTGTCCCGCGGTTGCCCCGTGCTTGTCACGTGGTTGTCCTGTGGTCGTTTTGACACTGTCTTTGGGTTGCCCCTTGCACGTCCCGTGGTTGTCGCGTGATTGTCCCGTGGCTGTCCAGTGGTTGTCCCGTGGTTATCCCGTGGACGACTTGCGCCTGTTCCGTTTGTGAAACCGAAATGCAGTAAGATCGGTGTCCCGTGGATGTCCGGCGGTTGTCCCGTGGTTGTCCCGCGGTTGTCCCGCGGTTGTCTCGTGGTTGTCCCGTGGTTGTCCTGTGGTTGTCTTGCGGTTGTTCCGTGGGTGTTCCGTGAGCGTTCCGTGGTTGTTTGTGGTCGATTCGTGATTGTCCAGTGGTTGATCCGTGGTTGTCCCTTGGTTGTCCCGTCAATGAAAAGAGAAGTCGTTAGACCGATAGTTCCGTAGTGTGGCATGTATTTACATGCATTTATATATAGACTTATGGATGGTAAGATCGGGCGACATGTAATGATACCGTCAGATAGTGATACATTTGATTTTCCGATTGTGGGATCACTCGGTCTACAGTGAAAGTCTCGATCGGGTTACATCGACCTACGAGGCGAAGAACCAAGTACATGTCTCCAATATGGCAGTGAGACATGCTTCACGGCGCAGAACGTCTACTAGTTGTCAAGCCATTGCATCGGGAGTGTTATGACAGAAGCCCGCAAGTTCGCTGCCGATGGTCACTGATACAGTGTGTTCTTCCTTTGGGCTGGTCTTAGGCCCTTTTCGCCCCGCACGCTGCAAGCCTTGCCGCCTCGTCGGCGGCGGCATCGGCAGCCCTGTGCCTGGTGTGTGCCGATGTGCGCGCAGCTCGAGGCATGTGATGGAGCGCCCAGCTGTGCATCGCTCGCCGCAAACAAGACAAAGAACATCTGTCTATATACATAGATGCATAAATAGAAATGACGCCCTATGGTAGGAGGTCCTGTGTCACCACCGTTTTCACTGATGATACATCGGCCTTGCAACAACTGTTGCACGCAATCGGATAACAGGGCGACGTGTACGGCATGGTACTGAACAAACATTATGGGCGACGCGTTGTGCGCAGGCTTGTTTTGTTTTTTGTTTGACAAATGGACCGCAACTGCCTCTGCACAGTCATGCTAAGAATTTAGACTGCACGTTGAACGACAAAGAGGTCCCTATCAGAGAGCTGAGCAAGCGGATTTCCGATTGTTCTGTGGTTTGTCACAAAATTCGAGAGTGTTGGAAGCATATTGATTGTTGCAGCGTAAGCCTCAAGTTGAAGGTGTGCGACGCCTTTGTTAGCTCTGCATTTCATTTACGGACTAGAATCTGTGCAAGTCAACGGTGGTCTTGAAAAAGGAAGTGGACGCGTGCCAGCCGAAAGGCCTGAGGCAAATTCTACAGCTTCAAATGAAAGATGGCAACAGGGGCACACGCGAATGAGTACGTCTTTCGTTTTGCCAACGAAGCAGTCAACAGTTGGGGAGACGGAGCGAGGGCCAATGACCAGGGATTCCGGCCGAGCCTCGGGGCGACACGTCCTCCTGGATCCCCCCCCTTCTTTGAGCTCCCCTCCGGGGCCTCCCAGGTCCCCCCTTGGCTGCCCAGGGAGCACGGCTCAGCGACAAGAGCGGCGCAACAGGGCCCAAGACGCCCCGAAATGGCCTCAAGATGGTCGAGCCCCCGAGAAGCCCCCAAGATGGCCCAAGGAGGCCCCATGCCGCCTCTCAAGAAGGCCCCAGATGGCCAACCTTGCCCCAATTCATTGAGAGAGCGTGCGTTTTCACCATATTTCGCCTGCTCGGTCTTAACAGCGTCCAAAAGACGGCCCACGAGGCACCAAGATCGCCCCAGGTCGGCCCACAAGGCCCCAGAGAGAGGCCCAAGAAAGGCCACCCAGAGGCGGCCCAAGAGAGCTTCAAGACGGTCCACGAGGCGCCCAAGACTGCCCAAGAAGGTCCCCATGAGCAGGATCTCCAGCTGACACTGCGAGCCCTCCGCCACACGTGGGCCCCTGAGGCGGCTAGTAGGCCCACAAGAGGCCCCCAAGGGTCCCTGAAGAGGCCCGAGATCTCCAAACGGCTCCCGAGAGGCCCCAACAAGCTTCAAGTCTCGCTCCACGAGGCGCCCGAGAAGCATGCCAAGAGACCCCTAATCGCAGGCACTGGCGACGGACCTCCCTACGCAGGACGCAGGTCTCTCTTCATTTACTGCGCGTGCGGGGCAATGCTGCGAAAAACGGGCTGCTGCGGAGCACGCGGGCACGGGCGCGCTGAACTCTTTGTGGGGCACGTTCGGCGTGAAGGGTGTGCCGAATGATCCGGATGCCCCCCAGCGAATATGCCCACTGAGGCCGCAGGTGAGCGTCTGTTGGCATGACCCGTGCGAGACATGTTCCGAAATGGGCCGGGGGACGCCACGCGATGTTGCCGAGTGGTGCCGTAGGTGGAGCTCCTCCTGGGGCATGATTCTCGTGACGGGTGTGCCGACATGGGCGGGGGGGCGTTGTACGAACCTTGTCATTGGGCCTGTTAGGTGGTTCTCCGTGTGGGACGATCCGCGTGATGGGGTGTGCCGCAATGATTCACAATGCGAACCCTCTGGAGCTGTAGGTGGAGATCCCTGTGGGTCACGATCCACGTGAGAGGTGTGCCGAATTTGGTGGGGGGATGGGATGCGAATCTTGTCTGTGGGGCCGTTCGTGGAACTCCCTGCGGGCCACGATCCGTGTGAGATGGGTGTCGAAGTGAACGGCGCGACGCTATGAAGTTTCCCTCTGGTGCCGCACTGTCACCTACTTGCAGGGGGCAATCCCTGTCAGGGGCGGGCCTCTATGCGAGCCTTGTCTTTGGGGAGGAAAAACCTCGATCCGGGAAAACGCGCAAAACCCGGGAAACGGTGGCACGAACCCGGCACCGCCGAAGGCCCGAACCCGAGTAACGGTGACCATGCGAACCCGAGAAATTGGAACTACGACCCAGGGAAACCCGACACACGCCGACCGGGGAAATTCAGACACGCATGTCGAGATGTTGAAGATATCCCTCTGCCCCTCCTCTTCATCAGCATCATCTTCGTTTCCGCCTACTTACGTGGTCACGTGACCATTGCAGTAGAATTGTATACTTCCGCTCCCAGGCATTGCCGCGTGGCGAGTGTAATTCCGTACCCATTTCGGGCGCTCAAGGCGTTGAAGTAAGGACTGCTGCCATGGGCTCTGGAGTGGCTAGGAGTGCCATGGGCTCTGGAGTGGCTCTGCTGATTCCCTCACGTCTCCCAGGAAGGTGCGGTTTCGCTATCGGGGGCCTATCGCCTTTCCACCGGCGAAGTGTCGCTAGTTCCAGGCCATCGTTGCCCCTCACTGAGGAGGAGGAGGAGGAGGAGGAGGAGGAGGAGGAGGAGGAGGAGGAGGAGGAGTAACGTTGGACAGGGCTGGGACGAGGATAAATCCGTTCCAGAGCGTTCTGGAACGCTCTCATAGCGTTCCGGAATGCTTTGGGAAGGCCGGGGTGCCCGAAATATCATCAAAAACCGCCGGACCTCAGAGATTCTGACTTTCTCCTCCCCCGAATTTCTCCTCGTCGTGGCTTCGTCTCAGAAGGGGATGGGGGAAGGAGAAGGAGGAGGAGGAGGAGGAGGAGGAGGAGGAGGAGGGAGGTCCACCCTGCGTGGACGTGCGGCGCGGGCAGGCAAGCCCGCGAGAGGTCGCCCGCTTCAGGCATCCCCCGCTGCCAAGGCGGCAGAACCGCTCGGTGGCGGCCCGCGAGAGCCGTCGCGAAAGGTGTTGCCGCGCCGTCCGTGGGAAGAACATCGTGGCCGGAGCAGTTGGTTCTTTCATATCGTTTGGCCCTCCTCCTCCTCTTCCTCCTCCTCTTCCTCCTCCTGCTCCTCCTCCTCCCCTTCCTCCTCCTCGTCCTCCTCCTCCTCCTCCTGCTCCTCCTCCTCCTCCCCCCTACTGGATAATTCCGCTAGCGGGCCCACCCCTCGTTCGCGCACCTGCCCTCGGCCAAGAGGCGGTGACATCCCTCCTCCTGGCACCCGCCCTCCGCGCACCTGGGCCGTTGTGGCCAAGATGTCTCGTACCGGGCAGGGAGATACAACATGTTGTGTGCAACTTGACGACGCAATTCTAGGCCTCCTGGATGGGGTCGTAGCAGGTGGGGTCGGAGGATCGCGCCGCATCGCCGATGCATCGTCGATGCGGCTCGATGTGTGGCCTGATTGGCTTCACGTCGACGTCGCCTATGCATCGCCGACGTCGACGATGCATCGCTGGTGCATCGCAGGTGCAACGCCGATGCATCGCCGATGCATCGCCGAGGTATCGGCGATGCGGCGCCATCCTCCGACCCCATGTGCTCCGACCCGATCTGGGAGGCCTCTAACCATGCAGTTGTATATGATGAAGCATCTGATGAGAGCAGATCTTTGAGGTTGTCGGGGGACTGGGCGCAATCCACAGGCACTTCACAAGCGACACCTGGTGGCACAGGGGCTTCGGACGCCACCATGAAGAGTTCGTGGCTGTCGTGTGACGTCTGGGTGTGCCCAAGGGCTCCCCCTTTCCTCCTTTCCGTCGCCGAGATTTTGCCAGCAGCCCATAGCCCATAGCTTACACCACATAGTGTGCACCACATAGCTTACACCACGCAGCTTGCACCACATAGTCTATACCACATACCTCACACATTCACAGCGCAATCACTTACTGTTCGGGGTCCCCGTTGCATGACATATTATCCTCATGATTCGGATTCTTCTTTCGATCTCAATAGTTTCGCTCGCTCCATGGGCTCGCTTGCCCATGGATCGCCGATGGGGGGCCCGGTAGCCCACTGCCGTCGTCGTCGTCGGGGGGCACGAAAATTCCTCGAGTTGTTCGGGGAGGGGCCTCGGGGACGCGATGTCCAGAACATTCTGGGGATTCTGGAGTGGAAACATCGTCGTCGTCGTCGTCGTTTGCGTCGTCGTCGTCGTCGACGTCGCGGTCGCCCTCGTCGGGTCGCGTTTGAATTCCCCGATGCTCGAGGAGCCCTCTCACGAAAGCGATGCCCAGGACATCTTGGGGAGGGAGCATGCGTATGCGCCTAGGCTTTTCTCGGGGTTCCGCGCGGGAGGGCCCCGAGGGCGCCGCCGCGGTAGTCGTCGTCGCCGTCGTCGCGGTAGTCGCCGTCGTCGGGGTGCGTGAGGATATCCTGATCTGTCCGGGGGGCGTCAGCAGGTGCGCAATGCCCACAACTTCGGGGGGCGGGGGGGGGTGAAACATCCTCGTGGTCGTCGTCGTCGTCGTTGTCGTCGTCGTCGTTGCCTTCGTCGCCTCGTCGGCGACGTGGTCGGGAGGAGGAGGTCGAGGGGGAGGCCGAGGAGGAGGAGGGGAGGGGGGCGAGGAGGAGGGAGAGGAGGGGAGGGCGAAGCGGAGGAGGAGGTTGAGGGGGAGGGCGAGGAGGAGGAGGGGAGGGGGGCGAGGAGGAGGAGGAGGAGGAGGGCAGGGCGAAGCGGAGGAGGAGGTAGAGGGGGAGGGCGAGGAGGAGGAGGACGGGAGGGAGGAGGAGGAGGACAGGAGGAGGACAGGACGTGGAGGGGGGAGGCGGAGTCGTAGGCTGGTCTGGCTGACGGCTTCCCCGGGTCGCGCCTTGATGGCTTCGCTGGGTCGTCGGTCGCGTTTGTTGGGTTCGTGCCTCCCCGCCTTCCTTGGTTCGTGCCTACCGCTTCCTGGGTTCGTGCCTCCCGCTTTCCCAGTTCGTCTTCCATCCCTTTGGGGGCCCAGTCCCTGTGAGGGTTGTGCCGTAATTGCCCTTGGGACGCTAAGCCAAGCCTTTCTTTGGGGCCGTCGGTGGAGCAGGGGGCACGACCCGTGTGATTCGCATGCAGAAATAGGGTTCGGGGTGCAAGGGTTCTGACGGCAATCTTCAGGCACAAGCAGTTACACATATAGAGGGCGTTCATGCCTCGGCGCATCAAAACAGAAGGTACTATTTTTTTGAAGCATCTCTTTCCCAACAGTTCAGGGGTTGTTCACGGGGTTGTTCCAGGAGCTGTTTAAAAGCAGTTCCGGGCTTGTTTCTGTTGCGAGCCTCAATTAAGGGCCTTGGGAAGTTGTTTAATATGATTCAACTTCGCGGCCCTTACACGCTTTCAAACATACATATCTTGTAGTTTTTTCCAAAGAGGTACAGGGTCTGATCTTGGTCATCTCTCGGGGGCCTCCTGGGCCTTCTTCGGGCGCCAATGGTCTATCAGACGCATACGGAAACCGTCGCGGGAGCCTCGAGGGACGTCATGGGGATAGGTCGGTCGTTGTAGGGCCGTCTTGGCTATGGACCTCTAGGGGACCAGTTCGTGGCCATCTGGTTGTTTTGGTGCCATCGGGGGCCACTTTGGCCGCCTTGAGGTTGCTGGAACCCCTTAGGCTGCTGAAGCCCGACAGGGTGAGAAAGCGGAAGCCATTCGAAAGGTTCAAACAAAATATGTGTTGGGTTTATTCAGGTTGCCCGGGAAAGCCAGCCCCTTCCAGGCCATCGTGGCTGTCTTGGAGGCATATGGGGCGAAATTGGAGGCGTGTTGGGACTCTTGTGCCATTTTGGAGGCCACGCCTGTGACCGTCTTGGGCCAGGCTGGCTGGCTTGGAGACCAGTTGACTTGATGTTGGGTGCTATGTGCGGTGGCGGCGGACAGGCCGAGAGCAACAAGGAATATGTTGGAAAGGGCTAGCCGCGTTATACAACTTTGCAGGCCGCGCGCCCCTTTTGCGAGCAACAGGGGGCGACAGATCGAAGATACCCTCGGCGAGTCACTGCGGCGTCCCTTGCCTTTTTCTGGCAACCGCATATGTGTCTAACCAGTGGAGAGGGTTTTGGCAAGCGTTTGCATTGCGTGCTCGTTCCCTGGGCAGTCTTCAAGCCACTTTGGGACTGACATGCAGAACACCCCTCCGTGGTTGTCCTGCGGTTGTCCCGCGGCTGCCCCGCGGCAGACTGGTTGCCCCACGCGTGTCCTGTGGTTGTCCCGCGGCCGTCCCGCGGTTGTCCCGATGACTGTCCCGTGGTTGTCCTGCGGTTGCCCCGTGATTGTCTTGCGGTTGTCACACGTTTTTTCGTGTGCGTTGTGTTGTTCCGTGGTTGTCTTGTGCATGTTTCGCGGTTGTCCCGCAGTTACGTTGTGGTTGTTTTGTGGTTGTCCAGTGGTTGTCCCTTGGTTGTCTTGGTGTTGTCCCTATTGTTGTCCCGCGGTTATTCCGTGGCTGTCGCGTGGCTGTCACATGGTTTTCCAATGGTAGTAATGTGGTCGTCTTGCAGTTTTTTCCTGGGTTGTCGTTTGGTGGTCCTGTCGTTGTCCCGTCGTTGTCACGTGTTTGCTCGTGCTTGTCTGGTGGTTCGCCCGCTGTTGCCCATCTATTGATTTATATATATATATATAGATAGTGAGATGGACAGGTGGACACAGGGATCGATAGATCGCGCCCCCCTCGGAGTGGTCGCGCGCTCGCGCGCGCGAAGCATTCGACAGAGATAAGATGTACAGACCTTGACAGGCCTTATCTGGATTTGACACGCCCCTGGCCCGTTGGGCAGGCGAGCTCCCGCCTCGCACCTTTCGCTCTCTTTCTCCTCATCCTCGTCGTCGCCGTCCCCTCGTACTCTCACCCCCATTCTCGTCCGCAGGATCACAAAACGACGAACGATTGAAATTCGCGTATTCCATTTACTTTTCCTTATGCATGAAGGCGATAGCGTCTCAATCGCTGTTAGCGTTGAACCCCCCCCTGCGGTTGTGCGCGGTCTGTCAATTAGGTGGACGAGGACCAAGACTCGAAGTTCCATGAGCAACGCTTGGGCATCGTTTCCAGACGGGGTGATGAGGACGCGCGAAACGTGAAAGGTATGGAAGATGGATCTGGCCGTGAACGACCCCAAACATGTTGAAGAATCTGAGTCATATTCGGGATCCGACTCTGAAGGACGCCGAAACGAACCCACGACAAAAAATGGGGCGACGCCCCCCAAAAACGGGCCGACGCCAAAACAACAAAAGTTGACGACAAAACAGAAGAGGCCGACGACAAATTCAAGCGACAACGACAAATTCCGAAGTGGCGACGACAAACTGCTTTAGGAAGACGTGCAGCAAAAGTTGCGGAAGTGCCGCTCGCACTGTGTGAATTCATCGGGGATGTAGACCACGGAACAAATTTGTCACGCGGCTTGGTCGGACAATTTGTCGTCCTGCGTCCCGCGCGCCTGGAAGGCTCGCGCCCGCGCTGGAATTCCGCGCGCGCTGATGTTTTCGCGCGCGCGCGCGCATGGCGCGAGGCGGGTTTGGCGCGCGCTGGAGATGTGCGCGCGCTGATGCCGTCGTGCGCGCCCCTGCTGCGTGCGAAGCGCGAGGCGCGCGTGCGCGCGCCGGGTAAGCGCGCGCGCGCGTCTCCTCTCCCCCGCGCGCGTGCCAGCAGCGCGAGGCGAGCCCGGCACGCACGCGCCGCGGGCACGCGCCCGAAGGAAAGGATTGCGCGCGCAGCAGCAGTCCAGCGGCTCGCACGGAGCAGCGCAGAGTCCGTCCGCGCTGCGCACGGCGCGAGGCCACCGTCAACGCGAGAGCTAGGATTCGGGGCGGGCGGAGGGAGGAGGGAGGAGGGAGGAGGGAGGAGGGAGGAGGGAGGAGGGAGGAGGGAGGAGGGAGGAGGGAGGGAGGAGGGAGGAGGAGGAGGAGGAGGAGGAGAAGGAGGAGGAGAGGGAGGAGGAGGAGGAGGAGGAGGAGGAGGAGGAGGGAGGGGCTGAGAAGGTCAGTGGTGAGATCAAGTTTTGCCGTGCCGCTCGCTGCCGCGGTGCGGTGGCGGCGCGAGGCCGACGCAGTCCAGATGAGAACGTTTGAGACAAGCTCGATGTTGCTTGTCAAACGATTTGTGTGTGGGCTGTGCCATTAATGAGGAGGTGATCCTTCCCTCCAACATCGTGTCCCCCCCTTGCCTCTCAACCCCTGTCTCGTTCCCTCTCCCACCACTTCCATAATTCCCCGTCGTGCGCCTCACCCTCTCCTGGCGTTCTCCTCGGGTCAGGGGTCCTGCGCCGGCCCCAGGCAAACGGCCGGAACCACGACGGTTGGGTTGAGATCGCGCGCTTGAAGGACAAGTACGGCTTCAGCGACCACGTCGAGCTCGGCCTCAAGCTGCTGGAGCCCTCCAAGCTCTCGCAGCTGGTCGGCAACAACCTCGGCTGGAGGCTCGCCGAGGCCGGGCGGCAGGAAATACCCCTGTGATCATGGGTGCCATAAGTGGAGGCATTGGCCCCTTCAGAGCGCTTTGACACGAACCTTCCCGGGGTAAGCAATTCTCCGAAAATGACAGTTTTCGGAGGTCCCCGCTGATTTTTGGGGTCCGCGTTCCTCCTGGCGCGCTTCGCGCCCTGGGAGGGAAATCCAGCACCAAGCCATGCGGACTTTGGAAAGTTTATGATTGTGGCGTTCTCAGTTCTGCTAATACCCCCGCACGGGTAGTGCAACCCCTCCTGCCCGGAACGCCGAATAGGGGGTGATGACAAAGGTGGGCGGATATTATGGCCGGGGCCGTGACATCTCAAAGGTTCCAGGACCCCCTTTCTTTCTTTTGATGCATCCCCTGGCCCCCCCGGTTGTCAGCGAGGAGGCTGAGGAGGATGATGATGAGGGGACGGGACGGATGAGAGAGGAATGCGGACGGATGCAGGATGGTGCCCCCCATGCCTCCCCATCCTTCCTCCCTCAGGCCTTCCCCCAATCGCCATCTCGTCGGATGGTGCCTGCCTGCTTTGGCCTTCGCCATCGGTTGATCGCTTGTTTTCGTTTCTGGTCGCTCGTGAGTTGCTCTGCTCGTCGAATCGCGTGTGCTCTTCTCGCCCGCTTGTCCTTCCCCTGCCTTTCCCCGTCCTCGGCGCGCCGAGGTCGAGGACAAGGACGCAACGCTGCGGAAGCTGATTGCCGACACCGACCCTGCCGTTGAGCATCTGTTGAGGCTTGGAGCCTCTCGGCGTGCAGTCTGTGCGCTGTGGTCTGCCGCCTCCGTTTCCTCCAGCCGCCCTCCTCATCGCCTGGTGCCGCTCCTCGTTCTCCTGCCCCTGCCTGTTGCTCCTCCAGGTCCTCCTCGTCTTACTCACCCATGAACCCTCTGAGAATAGTTGCGCGGAGGGCGATTCGGGAGGGTGAGGGGGGAGATCTTGGCGTCGGGGCGTCGTGTTATCAGATGGACATGAGCGGGAGACCAAGAGCTGGAGCCACCGCCCAAACCGTAGCAGCGTGGACGAATGGATGCAGCCCTTCTTGGTTGCATCGATGTGCGAACGCGCACGTGTCTGCGTACGTGCACGTGTAGTTGTTGGTTTAGCGGTGGGCAGAAACCGCAGGGGGATATGAGGGGTGGGGGAGTGAGCTCTTGAGCGCCTCATCGGGTTCTCTGGGCCCAGGAGGGCCCCGTTGATTTGTTCCCAACCATCCTGTGGTGTTGGGTCCTCGTTTTGAAGAGACGGTGCCCCGCGTCTCCTCCTCCCGCTGCCCCCTCCCTCCTCCCCCTCCTTGCCTCTGCACTCGGCACACCTCTCACACGCTTCGTAGCCCCATAGGGAGCTCCACCGAAGGCCCCAGTGGTTGCTCTCGCATGCGTTTCCCCCACCCTGGGCAGCGCTTCGTGGCCCCATAGGGAGCTCCACCGAAGGCCCCAGTGGTTGCTCTCGCATGCGTTTCCCCCGCCCTGGGCAGCGCTTCGTGGCCCCATAGGGAGCTCCACCGAAGGCCCCAGTGGTTGCTCTCGCATGCGTTTCCCCCACCCTGGGCAGCGCTTCGTGGCCCCATAGGGAGCTCCACCGAAGGCCCCAGTGGTTGCTCTCGCATGCGGTTCCCCCACCCAGGGCAGCGTTTCGTGGCCCCATAGGGAGCTCCACCGAAGGCCCCAGTGGTTGCTCTCGCATGCGTTTCCCCCACCCTGGGCAGCGTTTCGTGGCCCCATAGGGAGCTCCACCGAAGGCCCCAGTGGTTGCTCTCGCATGCGTTTCCCCCACCCTGGGCAGCGTTTCGTGGCCCCATAGGGAGCTCCACCGAAGGCCCCACATGCGTGGCGCTCTCGCTTCGCATGCGTTTTCCACCGAAGGCCCCACTCGCATGCGCAGCAGTTTCGTGGCCCCATAGGGAGCTCCACCGAAGGCCCCAGTGGTTGCTCTCGCATGCGTTTCCCCCACCCTGGGCAGCGCTTCGTGGCCCCATAGGGAGCTCCACCGAAGGCCCCAGTGGTTGCTCTCGCATGCGTTTCCCCCACCCTGGGCAGCGCTTCGTGGCCCCATAGGGAGCTCCACCGAAGGCCCCAGTGGTTGCTCTCGCATGCGTTTCCCCCGCCCTGGGCAGCGTTTCGTGGCCCCATAGGGAGCTGCACCGAAGGCCCCAGTGGTTGCTCTCGCACGCGTTTCCCCCACCCTGGGCAGCGTTTCGTGGCCCCATAGGGAGCCCCACCGAAGGCCCCAGTGGTTACTCTCGCATGCGGTTCCTCCACCCAGGGCAGCGTTTCGTGGCCCCATAGGGAGCCCCACCGAACGCGGCACCCACAACGCGTTACGAACAATTGCTCATGGTTGGGTCCTTCGCCAGGGTAAATTTGGGGGTTCCTTCGCTGTGCCAGCTGAGGGCGAGCGGGCGAGAGCTACTGCGGGCTGCCTACGATTTGGCCCTCACGTGCCTCGTTGCCACGGCCGCTGGAGCGCGAGCGACCTGGGATCGGGCAGGCTTTTGTCGGCCCGGCGCCGAGCCCGAGCTCCACGCAGCGGAGGCGGGCCTGTCGTGCGCGCGCTCTGCGCGGCTACTGTGCAGACCAGCGTTCGCCAGGGCCTGGGGGTGGTATTGGCGCCCTCCTGGCGCCACCTCTTGGCATCGCTCGGACGTGTGCATTTTTTCTTCGGCGAGGACCTTCGAGGAGCATCCTTGATCATTTCGCGAAAAAAGCCACTCACGAAACCGACAAAAAACACAGGAAATGGACGTCCGAGCGATGGCCAGACCTTGGGCTGGACCCCCTCCCTGGTGCGCGCCAGGAAGGGGAGGGGCCCAGCGCTGGTCCAGGGAGTCCGCGCGGGCCTCCGAGCGCGTGCGGGCAACCGCCTGGGGTGCGGGAGGGGCCGATGGGGGCTCTGGCGTTCGGGCCTCTCCCCCCGAGCTGGGCCTGGGAGCCCGTCGGGGGCCGAGGCTCGCCGCGGCCGGGGGCAGACCCGTCCTTCCTGATAGAGTTTGGCGTTCCGCGTCGTAGCACGATGGCTGTACGTACAGGGTGCCTTCTCGTTTCTTCCCCCCGTGCCCCTCGCCCGTGGTCCCCGTGCCCTGGCTCTGCGGGTGGCTTCATGCTTGTTTCGAGAACAGCACGGGCCCTGGGATCAGAGCAGTCGTTTCCGTACACGCCCTGCCGTTCCATAGCAGAGCCGCCGGAGCCGTACATCGTCTGGCGGCCTGTTTCACTACCCTGCTGACGTGCACGGCGTCTTTCTCCCCCCTTTGTCCCGCCCTCGAGGCCAGAAAAGCCCCTTCGTTCCTCATAGGCGTTTTGCATGGTAGCACGGTGACTGTATGTGATATGGGTGCGGACCAAATTTTCGGCCGATGAAAATCCATTTGGAGATGCCGCCCGCGGTCGGCGTGTCGGGAGAACGCTGCGATCTCGACCAGATCTTGGGACCCGCAAGGTCCCCGCTCCCGTCCCTGCGACCAGCACCGACGTCGACGATGTTTGGGCCCGCGCGCCTTCATGGCGCCTTCTCTTCTCCTTTTTCGGCAGCGAGCGAGGTGGGGAATTGAGAAGGGGCGGGCCTTCTCAACACGGTCGGAAGTCCCCCGGGCTTCGGAGAAGGTTCCTGAGCCTTCCCCGAAGACGTAAAAAGATTGTCGGGAGGCGCGAGGGTTTCTGAGAAGTCCGCCGCCTTCTGAGGAGGCCTTCTCTTTCTAATTTCCCCCCCTCGCTCGCCGCCGAATGTTTCCCGCCCGCGAGGCGTCATGATTTTTTCGTAACGTCGATCCCCAGAGGTCTCGACCCATTTCCCAGGACCGGTTCTTCATCCCGACTCGTTTTTGGGCGGTCCCGACACGCCCGCTGAGGGGCTCCAGAGGGCGAAAATACGAGAAACTGTCCGTCGTAATTTTTTCATTGCCCGGGGGGGTCTGGGATGGTGCCTTCTCTCCTCCCTTTTCCCGCCCGCGAGGCGTCTCGACGAGAAGGACGAGCAGCGGCGGCGCAGGGCGGAGGTCGACCGCGCCGTCGCGGCGGGCCGGGAGGCCGCGCGCCTCGCCGCCCGGCGGGCCGAGGCGCCCCCCGGCCGAGAGGCGGCTCGGGAGGCACCAACGGCCGCGCGCCTCGCGGAGACGTAAGACTCGACGTAGACTCCTCCTCCTCCTCCTCCTCCTCCTTCTGCTTCTCCTCCTCCTCCTCCTCCTCCTGCTCCTCCTCCTCCTCCTCCTCCTCCTGCTCCTCCTCCTCCTCCTCCTCCTGCTCCTGCTCCTGCTCCTCCTCCTCCTCCTCCTCCTCCTCCTCCTCCTCCTCCAGCCGTCCCAGGCTCAGGCGGGCCTTGCTGTCTCGAACTTTGGGACGGCATTCTGAGGCAGCGGGCCAACTCTTTACGCTTCGCGTATCCCCACCCGCGCAGACCTGGAACACATCGGCGGAGGAATCGCCATGTCCAACAGGCGGCTCGACGAAGACTCCCCCGCATCCCCGGCCCCCAGAACAACACTCACCCCACCAAGGGTGGGTGACGACAGGTTCCGCGTCGAGCAGGAGGACGGCAGCTTCGACTGCGACGGGGACGTCTGCCCAAACACAGGGATCAAGGGTACAGCCGGTACCTGGGAGGATGACGACACAAAGGAATTCCTGGCACAAAACCGCTCCCAGGCGCACATGCAGGGCAAGATCTGCAAGTGGCTCTGCGAACAGTGCTGGGTCAAGTCCTTGGAAAAGGAGGGGCATCGAGGTCCCCCTCGCCGCACACGACTGCGGCAACAAGAAGTCACTTCAGCAGCGTCTACAGGCGTACAAGCGCACACTGGCCGAGGCACGCTACAAGAAGAGATCTCGCACTCTCCCGTCCCTGGAGTTACACCCAATTGGATACGGCTGGTCCGACACAGCGCAGACCCCAACCAGCCTGCGGGACCTTGTCATGAACACCCCCCCTGTCTACAGGCCGCAGACGATCGGCACCACCCTACCAGCTCACAAGCTGTCCGACGGAAGATTCGAGCCCGACTCGCACCGCTCGAACACCTACTCCGCCAAGTGCGACACCTGCCCGGCAGGATCGCCCCTGCTTGAGCGGTCGGTAACCAGCCCAGCACTTGGCTGCTTTATGCGGAGCCCGGAGCCCGGAGCGCCTTGTAACGCCGAGACAGGGCTACCGCCACGGGACATCATGCCCGCACTCTGGACCCAACAGCAGTGGAACGCAGGGTGGGCCTGCAGACGGTGCCTCATCCACATTGGGAACGTGGCACCCGGCACGCTCGACCGCATCCTGGACCAGCACTCCTCCAGTGTATACCCTACGGCACCAGCCAAGCGGACAGCGGCCGCAGAAGTGCAGGCGGAAAGCCACGACATCAGCGTCTACCTTTCCCCGGCTAGTGCCAATGCAGCTGCCAAGGACACGTACTCAAGGCAGCCTGCCACTGGCGACGAGCCGACCCCCAGCGGCGAGGAACACGACAGCGCAGTAGGGGAATGCAACGAGCCAGGGAAGGCTGCACGGGACATTAAATCCCTGTTCCCCGACATCTCCCCGCCAGAGGGACCCGTCCTGCCGATCCACTCCACCTCCGGGCTCACCGGGGTGGAATCCGTCAGCCCCATACGCCTCTTGGTGAAGTACCTGCTCGAGTGGAACCACTCCGTCTACAAGCGATGGGCTGAGTTCGTGCTGCAACACGGCGAGGCGATTACTGGTGATAAGACCGATGCAGGATCGTGGCCCCCAGCACGTCTCCGCCAGCTCCTCGTCAAAATCTGCGGAGAAACGATCCCCAGCAACTGCCCCCCCCCCCCCCCTCTACATCCCATGGGACGGACAACGGGCCGCGGCGGCACGAGTAGTTTACCACCTGACAAAGTCCAATGAGAGGTACGCGGCCATGTGGTGCAGTTACGGTGCCAACCTAGCCGAACAGCGAGGGTAGTGTCCCCTTCGCCAGCGGATCCGCACACTGTTGACATACCTCATGGGGATCGACCGCGCTGCCCTTGCCTACAGAACCATCAGCGTGCTGGCCCACCGAGACCCGCGCGAGGCAGACACGGACTCGGCGGCGGCAGCCGAATCCCCAGCAGCAACCTGGCTGAACAGAGCAGGCGAAGCCGCAGACACCCCCCCAACAGACAGCCACGGACTTGAGCGGGAGGCCCTTGCTGACTACGCTCCCAGAGCAAACCCCCACGCTCCAGGAGCCGACGGGGGCGACGGTCCTCCGACGGAAGGTAGAGGCCCCCCCCCCGCCAGGCGGGCAGAACCGAAGGCGAACCGGAAGGAGTCCACTGGGGCGAAGACAAGAAAAGCGAGTCAGACACAGCCAAAGACACGAGCCCGGCGGTCAGCCCAACACCTGTGGCAGACGAAGGAGAGGAGGAGGATTCCTCCGACCCCCTCAACGTCTTCAAGGACCCGCCCACCAGGCCCGGCGCCTGGACCCCGTTCGATCGGATTGTCGATCGGGGCGCCATCCGTGAAGTTAGGAGGGCGAGAGACAGCCCAAAAAGAGCAAGCAACTCAACCTGGAACATCACGGGTGCCAGGGGCGACCGCATCCTCAGCCGCGCGGCTGGGGACAAGGGCCGCCACCGGCCCGCGTCGGAAGACACCAAGGACGGAGAAGGTCGTGCCGCCAAATCTCCAAGGGGCAACCCCGCGCGAGTGGAGATCTACGAAGCGCCCTGGAGGGACATGAGGATCGCACAGCCGCCCCGCGGAGACCCGAACGACCCAATGGGAGGCATCCCCATGCACATGTGTTCCGTAGCAGCTACAGACGTTGGAAGGAAGGAACCAGTGCAGGATAAGATAATACGCCTGCAGAAGACGCTGGGCGATGCGTTCAATGGAATATGGGCCGCATGGGCGAAGAGGGCCGCCCTGGGACAGGAGCTCAGCGGAAGCCAAAAGCACAGCCCCAAACTGAACGTAGTCCAGTCGTGCAACGAAATCCTCGGGGCGTGGAGCGACGCAGGGCACGACGCCTACAAGATGGACAGCGAGCTAGGGCTCAACGTCAACTGGGCAGCTGTCAAGGACAAGCACATGAAGGTCATGCACCGCGACTCCCGCGCGCACGCCAAAGCGACTATGACAGCAACAGCAGACCCGCCCCATGGACAGCAGAGGGCAGGAGGCCGCCGCTGCTGCCGCGCAGGACCGATTGGCAGGCGCCATCGGCTCAGCCACCCCTGGCCAGTGGCAGGACTGGTAGGAATGGGGCCCCTGGGGCCGGCAGAAAGCCCCATGGACGGACGCGGATTGGAAGGGAAAGGGTAAGCGGTGCTCCCCCGGGGGGGATGACCGGCACACGGACGCGCGCGCGCCCGATGGTGGGCAAGGGGGGATTGTTACGCCCAGGGCTAACAGTGCCGGGCCAACCCGTCACAGCCCCCCAGCGCTCCTGGCCAGCGTGCTCCGCCCCTCCCACCCCCTGCCACCCCCCCGAGGGGCCTGTTTCACCTCGCGGCGCCTGGCTTAGACCGCAATGCCTCGGGGCAATATCCGCTGGGGCGGAAGTTGCCCCACATCTCACCCACGGCGCAGCATTGCTGGACAGCCCGCGCTGGATATGTGGACCCATCCCTGACATTTCACCCCCTGCTCGACAGGGGGCCAGCCCGCTGGACAGACAGGCCCCGCGAACACCCACTTTGCTGTCCAACGGCGACAGCCGTCCATCCATCGGCGACGGGGGGGCGACGGCGGAAGCAACCCCCCCCGCGCGCCAGCGGATCGGCTTGTGTTTCAGGCCACAGTTTTGGCAACATCGACTCTAGCGGCGATCGGCTGCGACCCCCGAGGACCCACCTTCAGGGGCGCACCTTTCTGCAGGCTCGCATCCGTAGCGTTTGCTGCGGCCCCGGTGGGCCTTCACTCGATCGCACAACCTTCATCAATAGAGACCGCAGCGGAGATCAGCTGCGACCCCCATGGAGTGTAAAAGAGATCCCAGCGGCGATCAGCTGCGACCCCCGAGGTGTTTAGCGCAAGTTCTAGCGACGATCAGCTGCGACCCCCAGGGCGACCCGAGAGGAGGACCGCGGCCCCTGGCCTACGGCGGCAGGGGGCCAGACCGAGGGGAGAGGCGTTGCGCCCCCTCGCCTCTCCCCTCCCGGGCCCGGCGGGTGCTCCCCGCCCTTGGCCCCGGGGCCCGCCTGACGCCTCACTTGCGTCGGTGCCGCTGCCCCCCCCTTCCCTGGGCCGGCCGTGTTCCGCGCTGCTCGTGGTCCAGCTCGGCACCCTCAGCGACGGTTCTACGGCTCAGGAGGGGCTCGTGGTGCGCGTTGGCGCCATGGCCTAGGAGAAGTGCCACGCGGCGGTCTGAGTGTGGCTGGCTTCTGTCTCTGCGCCCACTGCAGCGCAGCTCCCCCTGGCGCCTCGCGGGAAGGCGGCGCAGTCGACACCGCCGCCGCGCGTGCGGCCCCCCACTTTTTCTCTTCACCCGTCGGCGATGCTCGCTACGCCAGCGGGACCCCTCACTCCCTGTGGCAGCACCGTGCAGTCGCGCTTTGGCTCGCAGTAGCACGGCTCCCCCCCCGACAGTGTGGTGCGGATCACTGAGGACTGGGCGCTGAGTGGTTCTGCCTTCAACGCCTGTACAGCCTTCGGCCCCTTTCCAGCTGTCGCGCGCTGTTTTCTGGCCTCGACCGCTCAGCCGCTCGGCTTGCGCAGGTCGACCGTTTAAGTCTGGCGCCGCATCGGCGACTCACTTCGGGGCCTTCTCATTTTCACCGGGCACAGCGGCCTGCCCACTGTGGTAAGGGCCACTGCGCCTTCGTGAGTTAGCCTCTCGAATTCTGTTCATTTTGTTCAGTGCATGTGCCCGTGCTAGCAGTCTGTCCACCTATTTTGGCTGGCAGCGCACTGTCTTGCAAATTAGCCTCGCCCGTGGCCCGGACGTCGCCTTCGCTCCCTGACACTAGTCTCGGGGCCGCTGACCCCAAAAAATATCCCCACCAGCCTTCCCCCCGCCGTAGGCGGCGCAGTCTGCTCGCCCCCGCCCTGGCCGCCTCCCCGTCACTCTTCGGTGTCTGGCGATCTGGATCCATTCCGTTGGGCGCCCGCATGCCTGGTCTTTCCTTCGAGGCGGTGGCCTGCTGTCCTACGTTCCGCGTCCCTCGACCGACCCTGGGCTTGCTGTGCGTCATGTTGGTGGTCTTCCTCGTCATGGACATCGCTTGGCTTCTGAATTACCACCTGGTGCTGCACGTTGCCTGGAAGTACTTCCTGGCGCGCGCTCTCCTGTGAGCGACAGCGAGGCCCGCCTCTCGTTAGCCTCTCCCTCTCTCTCTCTCTCTCTCTCTCTCTCTCTTTGTGTTTTTTTTTCTTTTTCTCTCTCTCTCTCTCTCTCTCTCTCTCTCTCTCTCTTTTTATCCCTCTCTCTCTCTCTCTTTTGTTCTTTCTCTCTCTCTCTCTCTCTCTCTCTATCCCCCCGTATCCGGTCTTGTCTCTTTTCGCTGCCTCTTCCCGTGCGCCGATTTAGGCCGTCGCCGCTGCGCTTCGCCCCTTGACCCCGCCCGATCTTATCGCCGCGGTCGCGATCAAAAAATCCCCCCCCCCCAGCCCATTCAGAAGCCATGTCGTCGAGACCTGGCGGGAAAAGGGACGAACGGACACACCTAGGGAAACAAAGCGAGCAACCAGGATGAACCGAGAGACTTCTGGAAGCAAGGGGGCGGTTTTGGAAGGCCTCTTCGGGCCATCCCTGGGGGCCGCGTGGGGGCGAAGGGAAGAGGAGGAAGAGGACGGGGATGAGGAGGAGGAGGAAGAGGAGGAGGAGGAGGAGGAGGAGGAAGAGGAGGAGGAGGAGGAGGAGGAGGAGGAGGGGGAGGAGGAAGAGGAGGAGGAGGGGGAGGAGGAGGAGGAGGAGGAGGAGGAGGACGAGGCCTCTTGGGCGCCTCTTGCGGCACTTTTGAGGCCTCCTTGGAATGTCTTGGGTGCCTCTTGGAGGGTTTTGGGGGGGCTGTGGGGGTTTCTCGGTGGCCTCCTGGGCCGTCTTAGGGCGTTCCTGGTTTGTCGGAAGCCGTATTGGGGGCCTGTCTGGGTCGTTTTGAGGCCCTCCTGGGGCATAGCAGGGGCTCATAGGCGCCATCTTGGGCGTCTTGGAAGCCTCTTGGGCCGTTTGGGGGCCCTGTTGGGGCCGTCTTCGGGGCTTCTTGGGCCGACATGGGGCCATCTTGGAGTTCTCTTGGGCGATCTTGGGGGCCTCTTGCACCGTATTGAGCCGTCGGAACGCCTTTCATGCACTTGTCGGAAATCAATGATTTTGGCCTTGCGCCCTCCTGGAAGACCTCCTGGACGCGTTTGGGCCGTCTTGGGTGCCTTTTGGGGGACTCTTGGGCCGTCTTGAGCCCATCTTGTGCCGTTTTGGGTGCATGATGGGCCGTCTCGGAGGCATCGTGGGGTCATCTTTGCCATCTTGGAGGTCCTTTTCTGCCGTCTTGGAGGCCTCTTGGGCCCTCTTGGGGCCGCTTTGGGGGTTCTTGGGCCGTCATGGGGCCAATTTGGAGGCCTCTTGGGCGATCTTTGGGGCCGCTTGCGCCGTCTTGAGCCTTCGGAATGTTTTTCATGCACCTGTTGGGAAACAATGATTTGCGCCGTTCTTGCGCCCTCCTGGGGAACCTCCTGTACGCGTTCGGGCCGTCTTTGACGCCTCTGGGGGGCCTCTTGGGCCGTATTGCGCCATCCTGAACCCCATCTTTGGCCGTGTTGGGTGCATCTTGTGCCGTCTTGGAGGCATTTTGGGTCATCTTTGCCGTCTTGGGGGTAATTTCTGCCGTCTTGGAAACCTCTGAGGCCCTCCTGGGGCCGTTTTCGGGGTTTCTTGGGCCGTCATAGGGCCATTTTGGAGGCCTCTTGGGCGATGTTAGGGGCCTCTTGGGTCGTCTTGAGCCGTCGGAGTGCCGAAAAGAAGCAAACGACACAATCTTTCAAGCACCGATGGGCAATCAATGAGTTTGGCCTCTTCGGGCCCTCCTGGGGGACCTCTTGGAGGCCTCTTGGGCCGTCTTGGAGGCCTCTTGGCGGCTTCTTGGGCCGTCATAGGCCATCTGGACGCCATCGTAGGCCGTCGTGGGTGCATATTGGGCCGTCTTGGAGGCATATTGGGGCCATCTTCGGCGTGTTGGAGGCCATCGTGGGCGTCTTTGAGGCCTCTGGGGCCGTCTTGGGGCCCTCTTGGGGCTCTCTCCATTTTGAAAAGGCCACCGAGGAGCTGGGATAACATTCGCCCCCCCCCCCCCAGCGAGGCCAAACTGATGCCAAAACCTAGGTAAAACCAGCGATTTGGGCGCCCAGAGGGCTGGTGGGCTAACGTTCAGGGCCAAATGGGGCCAACACCTCAAAAGCACCAGTGATTTTGGCGCCCAGAGAGCTGGTGGGATAACGTTCGCCCCCCCCCCCCCCCCCCAACAAAAAAAAACAAGAGGCCAACATGGGGCCAACACCTTGGTACAACCAGTGATGTTGGTTTCCTCGCCGGGGCCGTTATGGACGCCCTGACACCTCGCGGGGGCCCTAGAAAACAGTCCAGGGGAAGGGTAAGGGGAGGGGTAAACCCCTCCCCGCAAAAGGAACACATGTTTTTTGTGGGAAAGAGGGGAGAGGAATCTCGTTCGACAACCTGTCGCCCAAATGGCTTTGCGGATTTGGCTCTTTTTTTCTTTCTCTCCTTCCCTTTTTTGTTGTTCTCTCTCTCTCTCTCTCTCTCTCTCTCTTTCGCACCCGCAGTCACGTTTTCCTTTCCCCCGCAGTCTGAAGCCATGGGTGGAGGAGGGCGCTGGGGCCGCGGCAGTGGCCAGGGCGACCCAGGCACGCGCCAGCCCGACGGCAAGGGCAACGGAGCTGCGGCCTGGGGTTCAAATGGCAAGAGCGGATGGCTGGACCAGCCTTCAACGCCGCCGCCCTAGAGCACAGTTCGCCCTCCCTCGCGGAAGCCGACACAGCCAAAGAGATGGTGTTGTGCGTGGTGCGGGCGCGTGGAGAACATGGACGTGTGGAATGTCTGCAAGCAGTGTGGTGAATGGACAACGATTGCTCCGTCCCCAGATGCTGACGCGGTGTTTGCTGGCAGTGCCCGTCGTCGCTCTCGTCCTTCCGCTTCTCATGGTGAGGCTGGGTCTTCAGATAATGGCAACGCCTTGCATGGGGAGGCAGGGGATGAACATGACAAGGAGCTCAGTGAGGATGACTTGCAGAACTTGGCCACGCTCGCTGAGAAGGCTGGAGATTCCACTGTCGCCACTCGATACAGGAAGAAACTCGAGTCAGCGCGCAACGACAGTGAGCCCAGCCTGCAAGTCAAGGCCAACGCTCAATGCGCGAAGGCTACCGAGCTAAAGTCTGCCTCGCAGGCCGAGCTCGACAAGTTGGACTAATACTCCAGATTGTTTACGCAACAATATAAGGTCGTCCAGGAGCTCCACGAGCGTCTTGCAGCGGCCAACAAGCAGTATCAATATTTGGTCACGCAGCTCGCTGGCAAGCACGAGACGACATCTGACGGCCCTCCTCCCCGCTTGTGCATCAAAGACGTGGTCCTTGGCAAGAGCGACCTCATGTCTCTTATTGATGTGGATACCTTGTTCAATGTTGATGAGCAAGAAGTGTCGCCAGAAGATAAGGAGACGATCCCGGTCGGAAAGGACGAGCTGTGCACCCAGCTGCAGGAGTTTGCCAATGGCCTCTTCAGCGGCGCGGTGGGCAAGTTCCGGGAGCTCAAGAAGGATGAGCTTGAGCACGTCCAGAGATTGGAGAAGAAAAGGAAGGTCGACCCTCAGCGGAGGTCTGCCCGCTCTCCCAGCGCTGCCCGAGGCGCAGGCGCAGACTCGTCATCCCCCAAGGTCTCGTTCGCAATCTCGGCGACTCATGCCAGGGCGGTTTCGGCCCCTGCTGCAGGCGGCGCCGCTGTGGCCGGCATTCGAGAGCGGGCCCGTGCATGCGCGGAAGGAGGGCCACCGGGTGAGGGCCCACGTTAGCATCCCATCGCTGCCGCCCCGAGGCGCGGGCGCGAGGGCGGGCGGCGACGGGGGGGGATCTTCGCATCTTTTATCCATGCCTTGCGGCGATTTCCGCTGCCCAGGAAGCCACCGGCTGGTGTTTTTTTGTCCCCCGGTTTGTTGGCCTTTCGACGGCGCGGGGAGGGGGCTGCGCCTGGGCTGCCCCGAGCGAGCCCTCTCCTGCGGCCAGTGCCCCATGCCGACCAGAGGCCGCCGAGGTCGGCTCGAGAGCCGCTCGGTTAGGTCCTGGGGTCAAGACGGGGCCCCACTTGGTAATTGTTTGTTGGATAAGGCCACCCAATCGCCATTCAATTGTGTAATGCAGCCCCCTGGCCCTGGAGCTGCTCGCTCCTTTGGACATCATTGTGGAAACAGTCGATTGCGCGACGCGGCGTCCTATGGAAGGCTGGCTTCCACATGCTCGGGCAAACGTTATCTTGCTTCAGGGGCGCCGCTTGCGAGCTGATGAGGAACGCGGTCGGGCCCCCTCCTGGGGACAGGCTCGCGGGTGGAACGCCCTAAGCGCGCCCGCCGCTCCCGCCGCTTCTGGGGGCTGCTCTGGAACTCTTTAGGCTTGCGAGCGCCCCAAGGAGATTCCATGATTGTCCCATTTCGCGTTGCAGGTGTTATAGTTCACGCTTCAGGAGGCGAGGGCATCTACCTGCGCCTGGTCCACTTGCACCATTCGCAGGGGCTCGCCGACTCCAGCCTGGAGCTGCTTTCTCACGCTGCTACTGGCATTGAGGCATGGGCTGGCGCGCGCAGCTGAGGCGGCGATTCCAATGTTCTTCCGCGGCCCCTGGCCGCGTTCACGGTCGGCGAGAGCATTTGAGTCGCCGTTGTTCATGGCGAGGATGTTTCGGGCGCGCGCTCGCCCGCGCGCGGGATCAACACCCTCGGCTACTTCGTTATCTCGCAAGGTCTTCCCCAGGGCAAGAAAGAGGTGAGCGTTGTTCAAGATTATTGCACTACCCCTCGCTCCCCTGTTAGGTGCACCTTCTACCCCAGGCTCGCGCGCTTCCACGGGCTGACGTTCCGCCGGCCCCCTCCCGCGGCGCACGAGCCCATTGCGGGCCCTGTTCAGAGGCCCTTCATTCGTCGGGGGCCCAGGGGAATTTGTAGCTGTCTGAGCAAGCTCATCCAGACCAGGGAGGTCGAGCGTGTTCAGAAGAACATCGACGATGCCTATTTGGCGCAGACCAATTTGGCCGAACGTGAAGTCCAGGCCGCCACCGGCGCCCACTTCCCTTGCATCGGTTGTAGAGGCGAGGCCCCGAAGTTGCACTGGCTTCAGATTTTAGGTCGGGATGTCGTCGGCCACCTGCTAGGCACCTTGCTTGCAACGCTTTGACGCGGCTAGGGTTGGGATTCAGGCAATTTTTGATGCGCGGCGACCTTGGGGCCCAGGATGGAGCTGATGTTCACCGACAGGCTCTGCTTGCCCCGCCCGAGTTTCTCGCCAAAGCTCTTGTGCTGCATGAGCGTTAGCGCTCTCTTGTGGTTGCTTCTATAGATTCCCCGCGCGCCCCGGCCCGCGCGCCATCCTCGGCGGCCGCCGTGGCTGCCGCGGAGGCGCAAGCGCAGCAAGAGGGTTTGCAGGGTTGGTAGTCCTGGCCCCTGCGTCGGGTGGAGAACGGGGCCAGGCGGGCTCGCGATGCCATCCTCGAACCTCAGCGATGCGGGCAAAATCGTTGCGGACCCCCCGCTGTGTGGAGTCTGCGCATCGGGCTCCGAGTCGCAAGTGGTTTGCGATCTCGCCGAGGGCGCTCGAATGCTGGGGGCTGCTATTGCACATGACCTTGGAGCCAACGTTTCCGAGGACAAAGCTTGCTCGGCTGCGTCCTAGAGGAGAATGGTTACCAAGCTGATGAAGTCGATTGGTTCTTGGGTGGACGCCAACTCGCCACTTCTGCTGCCAACTTCGGCATCGATTTCACTGGGGGGAGGCCTGGGAGGGCCGAGCAGCGTTCTCTGGTTTTTTCGTGCTCGCGCCCATCGCCCTGAGAGCAAATCCACGAGGCCGCATGAGTTGCGACGCGCTCTAGGCACGCACTGCAGGAAGCTATGCGTAGCTGGGCCTCTCGGGTTACTACTGCGGAGCGGAAGTCCACGGAATTTCAGCTCACGTATGGAGAGTGGCTCGTACAGCGTTTGGGGGGCGCCGGTGCCTTCGACCCGAGTCTGGGTCTCGTTCTTTCTTTCTCCCTTCGCTCTGGAATGGGGCCCCGCCTTTTATGGCCCCGTGGCTCCCAGTTAACGTCGCGCTGAGGAGCTATGGGCCCAGCCACTCAGAAGTTCCTCTTTACATTTTTTTCTGGGCCGAAGTGCGTGAGTCTCGGGCTTTTGTTCTCTTGGCATCGAGGTCCGATTCTCAGGCAACAGTCGCATGGTCCATTTAGGTCGCGAAGCTGAGTTTACCCATGATAGGTTGGGGCATGCCCTTTTCGACAAGGTCGGTGACCCGCGCATGAACGAGCTGCCGCTCTCGTTGATTTCGCCTGCGCTGCTGAAGCGGCACGTGAGGCTAGCTATTCAGCATGTCCATGAGTGCCGATTGGCGGCGCGGTGCCTTCCACGCCTCACACAACCTGCTCGCGCATGTCACGACTAAGCTCGGGTTACGCTGCACACGAAGAGTACGCGTCATACATGAAGGGGCGCATGCGCGCTGCATGTTGTAATGTCATTTGGACACGGCAGCGGGCGAGGCAAGTGGGTCACGACTTACGTTGTGCAGTTTGCCCATGATGCCGGGAAGCTGACGACGCGACGCTGCGCCAGTCGTGGTTCTGCCCAGCCGTCGAGGCTGACCGGGCTGAAGCTCATGGCAAGCATTCGATGACAAGACCGCCGTCGGACCTCGCGCCACCGTCGGACCCGTCTGAGTTCCTGTTGTTCCCGAGCGGTCTTTGCGAGCATCCCATCGATTACCACCCAAGGCGTGCTACTACTGCGAATGGTGGTCCAAGTGAAGCGCAGACGGGCCGCCCAGGATCGCCATTCAGATGGCGCGACCTTGGATGGGCACGTTTTCGTGGACGTTTCGCGTACTGGAGAGGTTCCCCCAGATCTCTCCAGGGAAGGCTGGGCTGTTATTCTCGGGGGGGCCCTTTGGCACCCATGTGCTCCATGACCTCCTGTCGTCGCCCGCATGCTGGATTCATGCTCCAGACGCTGGGTCAGGCTCCTGGGGGATGCGTTTGAGTGCATAGGTCACCAGAAAGACCGACCTGATCTTACTTAGGAAGAGACCTTTTTTGAAGAGTGGTAATGATCTAGCAGACTTGTCAGCCCGCCAGGCAGTCCCCGTGAGGTGGACCGGCTTTTGCGGGATGAGCTCATCTCGGGGCTAGTGTGCCAGCTTCTTGCGTATGTCATGGTGTCTGTTCCGCGTCAAGACCTGGCGGGTATTTCCCGACTCAAGCTGATTCCGATCCCCGAGCCTACCCCTTGCCCTGATCATGAATGGCACCGGGAAGGTAGATTTTGGTTGCGTGCTACATGTTGGCGTTCCTCGCGTGCCGTTGCTAGGCCTGGCAGGAGTGTTTGTAGGGGGGGCCCAAATGTGTCAAAGGACTCACGGGGGCGTCTCTTCAGGCCAATATGCATAAACCCCGAGTGCTAGACTACTGCGATGGGGACGGCGTTCTCTTAGTTTACACACCATGTACGCATTATACTAGTGGTGGCCAGTTTCGTGGATCGGCTAGAAGGTGCGTTGGCCACCCACTAACGCCAAGAGAGACCACGGCCGCCGCCGCACTTGGAGGCATATTCGTTTGGGTCGCCATCACAAGACTGGCGCAAAGCTGGTGGAGGGTGCCCGACTTGATGATTATGGGGGCAACGATGGCCCTTTGACGGCGCAGGGAAGGGTCTGCGCCGGAGCTGCCCCGAGCCAGCCCTCTCCTACGGCCAGCGCCCCGAGAGAGCCGCTTCCTCGATCGCTTCTCACGAGGGGGGGCGCAGCAAGGCCTTATGCCTCCTCCAGCTCATTCTGTACAGGGAGGAACATGCCCCTGCAGGCCAGCCAGCAATTCGAGCTGATGTTGGCCCGACGAACGCTCTCCCCAGCATGCAGAACCAGGTGGCAGCAGCAAGGCTTTCCGCCTCCCCCAGTCCTGCTGGCCATGCGGCGCCAACGCGCGACACGGTGGTTTTCTGGCATTGGGTCGGACGTTCAGTCTTCACATTGCTTGTCGTCGGATCTCTCCGCTGATTCTGACTGATCGTCCTTCCTTTTTGCTCTGGCCGCCCCCAGGTCGTGTTGCTCGCCTCTCCGTCTTGGCGGGGATGGTTTGTCGGCCGTCCCTGGTGGATTGACGTGTCTGCGACACGCCCTCCTCCTCCTCTTCCTCCTCCTTCTCCTCCTGCACCTCCTCCTCCTCCTCCTCCTCCTCCTCCTCCTCCTCCTCCTCCTCCTCCTCCTCCCCTCACCCCCTGTGCCGCCCCCCTGCGCCCACCCTGCGCCTGGCCAGCCTGCCACCGTCGGGGAGACGTAAGACTCGACGTTCGTCAGAGGAGGAAAAGATATCCATACCGCTACCCTCGTTCGTTTTCCTCTTTTTGGGCCTCATGGGCGGCCCTCGTCACCACCGTCGGATTCGCCTCGGAATTCGGGTCAGAAAGCACCCCAAGGTCCGAGGAGTAGGGGTATCGGTATCTTTTTGCTCTCCCCCGTAAGACTCGACATTCGGAACAAGCGACATGGGTACAAGAGAACGAGCACGAAGGCCGACAGCAGTTCCTGCTTTTTTTGGACGAGACTCGCCGTCAGCATCGCCGCGGACGTGTTCCGTTTGAGGCAGAGGGCCGCCTGGCCAACACCGGCCGCTTTCGGGTTTGGACAACATTTGCCGTTGGACATTGCACCCATTTTTCCCGTACCCGTTTCGGGCGTGCCAGATAGGGAGAGAGGTCTTGCCAGGGGCAACGGCAGGTCGGGGGCGGCCAGCAGGGGGGTTGAGGATTGAGGAGGGGGGGACATCGTGGCCGGGGCCATGATATCTCCCCAGATGTCATACCCCTTCCTCTTGTTTCGATGCGTCTCCTGCCCCACCCCTGTGCCGCGCACGTGCCGCGGGACATGATTTGCGCACCCCCCTCTTGGACGCCCCGCCCCCGAATAGGGGGGCCTCCCCCCGAACGGGGGGGGAGGGGCTCAGGGGGGCGCGCATCGACCCGCTGATCGCCCACTGATCCCCGATGGGGGTCTGATAGCCCCATCCCCGCCCAGAAAACGTGTGCATTCGCCATCGGGGGCCTATTGCCTATCGCCGATCTATCGGCAATGTATCGTCGATTCCTGGTCGATGTTCCCCCCCCCTCCCCCGGGCCAGTCACCCCCTGCCGTTGCCGCTCAACCAGGAGGCTGGACGCGCACGACGTTGCGGCCCCACCACCGTCGGGGAAACGTAAGACTCGAGCTTGCTGGAACTAGGGTTCGCCGACGCTTTTTGAAGGGCCCGTCCTGGTTCTTGACGGTCCAGCTTTCGTGGGACGTTTGCAGCGAGAGGTCGCGTCAACTTTCAGATGGGGTCTCGTCACTTTCCTGACGGTCCGGTCAGGCCAACCCAAGTCCCCCGAACCCGAGTCTTACGTCTCCCGGACACCAGGAGGCAGCGCGCACGACTCGCAAATGAAATTCTTCCAACGTCGACCCCAAATCTGAAAGCGAGCGGGTCAACAAAGTCTGCAGATGTGTCGGAGCTTGCAGTCCTTTATGCTGAAGCACATGTGGGGGGGAAATTGCAGAAGCATGCAAGTTCGGAGGGCCACGCGGATCGTTTGGATCGTCGCTGGGCACCCCCGGCGACGCCTCTGGCGCCGCCCTTGGCGCGCCTCCCGCGCTAGGGAGGGGAGTCCAGCGCCGATCCAAGAAATGCGGCCGGATCTCCTGAGCCTGTCCCTTGAGCGGTGCCTTCACTGAAGGCTTCTTACCTCGCTTCCGAGGAGCTGGGCCCGTTCGCGGCTCCGGCGGCTCCGTGCCCGTCCGTCGCTGCACCATTTTTCCTCATAAGAGTCTCGTTTGACGAACGAACAAAGCGCACCCATATCCAGAGGTGGGACGGAGGGGGCTACGGGTGCGTGTTGTCGGATGGGGGTCCCCGCTCGAAAGGAAACGCCCCCCAGGATCCGACAACCCGCACCCATACCCATAGCCAGTCCTCTTCCCAACGTTCCCCCTATGGGTATGGGTGTGTGTTGTTCGTTCGTCATCGTTTGCGGCCCCGACGGCCCTGTTCCCGCCCGTCGCCGACGTCCCATTGCACCCCTTCCGCTGCATGGCAATCGCATTGCATCGCAATCACATTGCTTTGCATTGCGTTGCCTTGCGTTGCCTTGCGCTGCATTGTTTCGTATTGCGTTTGCAGGCCTTGCATGGCATGGTTTCCTGTTGCGTTTGCATCGGTTTGCATCGTTGCTGTGTTGCGCTGCGCTGAATTATTCTGCATTTCGTTGCACTGCGCTGCGTTGCTACGCATTGTATGGCATTGCTCTGCAATGCTTTGCATCGCTGTGCATCGCATTGCTTTGCAATGCTTTGCATTGCTTTGCATTGTTTTGCATTGCATTGCATTGCTTTGCATTGCTTTGAATTGCTCTGCATTGCCTCGCACTGCTCTGCACTGCCCCGCATTGCTCCGCATTGCTCTGCATTGCTCTGCACTACCTTGCACCACATGAGTTGCACCACACGGGACGCACGACCTAGATTGCACCACATTGGTTGCCCCACCCGGATTGCACCGCAGACAGTGCAAGAGATCATTGTTCGGGTCCCGCGATGGCTAACACCCGTTTTGCAGGTTTGTTCTTCTCCCCTCCGGAACGAACGCGGCCCCGTGCCTTCCCAGCGCTCGGCCCTCGCGCGGCTGGTTGCGCTCTGGCCCTCCGAGCGCGCATCCGGACTGCGGCCGTCCGCGTGCATGGGCACGGCCGCTTGCTCTTACACTCGGGGGGTGGGGAGCACCAAGGGGTCACGGAACATTGTGTTTGCCTGTCGGTTGCATTCCCCAGCCTCCTTCGGGCGATTCGGAAAGAGGGGGCGGGGCTAGGGGAAAGAGGGAAGTATGACGACATCATCGCCGTCGTCGTCGACGACGTCGTCGTCGTCGGTGTTGGTGTGGCGTCGTCTTCGGCGTGGTCGTCGGCGTCGTGTGCGTCGGTCGTCGTGGTCGACGTCGTCGACGTCGAAGTCGAAGCCGATGGCGGCGTCGGCGTCCACGTCGACGTCGACCTCGTCCTCGTCGGTACCAAGGCGGAGGCCGACCGCGCCAGCGATGCGGGCCGCGAGGCCCGCGTGCTGGGGCAGGCCCCCCCAATCTCTTCAGCGCCCTCTTTCTGTCACTCTCTCGCCATCCTCGTCCGTCCTCCCCTTCCCTTCTCCATCTTGTTCCCTTTCCTGCTCCAGTTCCTCCTCGGCCCCCTTTCCGGCCCTCTTCTTCTCATTATTGTTCTAAGTATTACTAGGAGTAGTTATCATTAGTGTTCGCACTATGAGTGGAGTACTCGTACTATTGTTTGTATGATTCATCGATGCCTCGACGATGCGGGCCTTGTCCGGCGTTCGCGAAGCCCTACCCCAAGTCTTCCTCGCCCTTCCTCCCTATCCTCCTTCGCCCGTCCTCCTTCTCCTCCGTCCCTCTGCCCACTCTTTCTTACCCGGCCCCATCCACGCGCTCGCGCGTGGAGGAAGGACGGGGGGCGGAGGAGGAGAGAGGAAGAGGAGGAAGGCAGGAGGAGGAGAAAGGGAGGAGACAGGAGTTGAATGGGGAGGAGAAGGACGATGAGAAGAAGAAGAAGAAGAAGAAGAAGGATGGTGGTAGGGGGGGTGGGGGGGAGTAGGAGGAAGGGAGGGGGGTTCAGGGGAGAAGGAAGGCAGGAGGGGGGAGGGCAGGAACCTCCTGCGCGTTTCATCGGCATTGCCCACGCACTCATCGCTCTTCGTCTTCATCGTCGTTCTGCTCCCTCTCCTCGTCATCCTCTTCTCGCCCCTTCCAAGTTCCCTCCCTCCCCATCCTTCTCTGTCTTCGTCCTCTCCCCCCCCCCCCCGCTCATCTGGTCCAGACCAGACCCCTCCCCCATGCCAGCCCTGGCACTATTCCCCCTTCTCCTCCCCTCCCCTCGGCCTTCTTTCCCCTTCATGTCTATTACAAGCCCATGACTGTGCGAGCTCACCTGCTTGGGAAGCAATCGCTACATGTCACATGCAACTCCCCAGCTCATGACAGTTCTGCACATCAGAGCGGCGGGAAGTCGCAGCGATGGCCCCTGTGAGGGCGCGCGGGGGCCCAGGGGCGTCTTTTTACGTTCCTCATCCGCGGCCCTCCTCCTCCTCCTCCTCCTCCTCCTCCTCCTCAGTCCTCCTCCTATTCCTCCACCTCCTCCTCCACCTCCCCCTCCTCCTCCTCCTCCTCCTCATCCTCCTCCTCCTCCTCCTCGGCATGTATCCGTGCGTCCAGAAAGTGAAGGCACACGTTGTGGACGATGGCTCGCTTTCTGCGGACGAGCTGTTCTAGAAACAGGGCAGTGATCAGGCGGACGAGGCGGCCAAGAGAGGTTCTTGGAGCCATCCTGGGGCTTCGCCTAACGATTTGCAGGTGATCGACGATAAAGTCGCGGTCGCCCGCAAGGTCTGTGCCTTGGCCGCCCATCTGATGCCGCTGTGGCCGAGAATCGATCTCGACAACGTTCCTCGGACTCCTCTTCCTCCTCGTCCCAAGGCTTCGAATCCAATTGGTATTTGTCACGAATGGCGGTTGTGCCGCTCGTTCTGGAGATGCCAGCGCTGTTTGAAGAGCCGGCGTTATGAGCAGAGACCTCCGATCGTGAATTGTTCGGGTAATCTGCCTGCTGTTGCCCTCGTGATTGGTCAGCGTAAGCACTCGCTTAAGGTTTTCTCTTGCACCGACGGTACGTTGTTATACGCCTGCTCCACATGCAAGGCGTATACAACTGTAGGCCAGTTCCGAAATCTCGCCAACTATTGTCTCACGAATGCTGGACGTAAGAACGCTATTTCCAATTTTGCCGTTGCATATTGGAATCACATGTCCAACGGAAATCACCACAAGTTGGCCCACGTACAGGTGGAGCCATTCAATTTTTCGCTCGCTTGATTGTGGGCAGTGCGGACCTGGTGGAAAAACAATTCCTTCTCCTTATCCTCCTCCCCCTCCTCCTCCTCCTCTTCCTCCTCCCCCCTCCTCCTCCTCGTCCTCCTCCTCGCCCTCGACAATTACTCAATATGAATACTACTCTCCTCCTTCCCCTGATGACGGCTTGGGAGTGTTCGCCCCCCCTCGCGTATTGTTTTTTACACACAGGATTCCCCGGAGTTGGGTTTTCGCCTGCATGTTTTTCAAAATGCTGCTCTCGCCGAGGCGCCGGCCTC
>CAUYUJ010016082.1:77500-102500 GCA_963575745.1 Prorocentrum cordatum | reverse complement strand
TCGTCGAATGTGGCGTCGTCGTCGTCGGTGGCCTCGTCGTCGGAGCTGTCGAGGTAATTGCCGTCGCTCGTCGTCGTCGTCTTTGTCGCCGTCGTCGTCTTTGTCGTTGTCATCGTCGTCATTGTCGTCGTCGTCTTCGTCGTCGTCCTCATTGTCGTCGTCACCGTCGTCAATTATGTTGGTCGTCGTCTTTGCAGTCGTTGTTGTTGTCGTTGTTGTTGTCGCCAATGTCGTCGTTGTTGTCGTCGTGAGGTCGCTGTTGTCGTCGAGGTCGCCGCATTGGTGGTGGCGGTGGTTGTCACTGTCATCGTTGAGATCGTGGTCGAGGGGGGGGACTTGCGAAGACGCGAAACGCCGGCGAAGGCGACGGCGCCGGTGAATGCGACGGCGGCGACGACCAGAGCGGTGACGACCACGACCACGGCGGCGACGGGGACGGCGGCGACGACGGCGACGCCGACGTCACCAATCGTTTTTCTGCTCGAACTGCTGGAAAGCTCGCGCCCGGTAAAAAAGTTAGAGCCGGGAGGGCCCGCCGTTAGCCGCTGGAATGCTCATGGCCGGTGAGACAACGCAGTGCTCGAGTGCACCCTTGCTTACGGATTGCTGGACCATCCGCGCTTAATAGAATTGGGCGTTTGAGCGACACGCCGCTTGGGGCTTGTGAAAGTATAGTCGAGGAAGGGGAGGAGAAGGGGGGGGGGGCGGGTGCGGTGGTGGGACTGCTAGCATCGTGCCCACGTTCAGGTATCAAAAGAGCGACTGACGCAGTGAGGATGACAGCGTGAAGATTCTTCCAGATATATCTCGATACATACACATGCGCTTTACATTTCGGCCAGCAGAGCTCCACTGACTGCACACGCCATGCTGGCGTCCGGGGACGGATCATCAAGGCATCCATTGCCCAACCCAGCACAATCGACGAATAATACATAATGTGCAGCCTCTTTGGGTACTAAGGGACCGCCATTCTTTGGCATCGCATCTCTTGACTGAAGAAGCGGGCAATCATGCGTATGTAGTAGATAGAAAATTTTCGCCCACGCGATGCATGAAACGCACTGCGCGGCAGACGAGCACAACCTTGAGTTGGTCATGCTTGCATCGGTACTGAGAATAGTTCATGGTTAATGCGAAGGCCGGTACGGAACAGGCGACAGATACCGACATCAGCCAGCTCGCGGTGAAGAGTGCGCCTGAGGATCCGGTGAAGAAAAGATGTCAGAGGGCCACTCAACTGCTGCGCTCGGGCCACACGATTGAACGAGGTCCGACGCCCAGCAGGTCCTCGAGGAGGAAGAGGAGCATGACATGATGAATATATGCCAAGACCCCTGCGTACTGGCAGCTGGGTCATATGCGCCATCGTGTGCGGGAGGTTCAAGGATGTCAAGGGCGCCGTCGGAGTCTGCGATCGGGACCCTGGTCAACGCGCAGGTTCAGCAGTAAATACAACCAGTGTGCGAATTGCACTGGCAGTTGGTGCAACCGACGTCGACATGAGGAGGAGGGGGAGGAGGGGGAGGGGGGGGGGCAAGCTAGGTGCGCTCGCGTCGTAAATGACATCCTACCCCTCCCTCCCATCCTTTACCATGGCGCAGATCCCCTCTCTACTCGCACAGTCGGATGTCAAGCAGGGCGATGATCCCGAAAGGGTACGCGATGCATTGTAGAGCACGGCATGGCATGGCGTTGAAGAGCACCGCGAAGCGTAGTATCAACCTAGCATTGCATTGCATGCCGTGGCATGGCACTGGAACGCCAGCGCTGCAGCGGGAGCACGAGTCGAAACGAGCGGAAACGCGGAAATGAGGCCAGCGCTGCAGCGGGAGCACGATTCGGAACGAGTGGAAGCACGGAATTGAGGCCAGCTCTGCAGCGAGAGCACCATTCGGAACGAGCGGGGCCCGAAAATGAGGCCGGCGCCTCAGCGAGAGCAGCATTTTGGGAACAATTGCAAGCGAAAGCCTAATTCCGGGGAAGGGCGCCAGAAACAGAAATTCAGCATTTTCAAAAGAAAAATGTGTATTGGAATGGCCCTTTTTCGGCGCCGCCTCGGAACTCGATTTTCCGGCTCCGGCCGGAACCGGCTCCGGACGCGGCCCGGGCGCCGGCCCGGGCGCCGGCTCGGGCGTCCGGCCCAGGCGCCGGCTCGGGCGCCGGCCTGGGCGTCGGAATCGGCCCGGGAGGCTTCCCAGGCGCCGCAAACAGAAACATCATTTTCAAAAACAAAAATGTGCATTAGAATGGCCTTCTTTCGGCGCCGCCTCGGAACTCGATTTTCTCGCGCCGTCCGGAACTGGCTCCGGACCCGGCCCGAGCGCCGGCCTGGGCGCCGGCTCGGGCGTGCAGTCCGGGCGCCGGCAGAGATGATGCCAGCGCTGCAGCGGGAGCACGATTCTAAACGAGCGGGGCCCGAAAATGATGCCGGCGCCTCAGCGAGAGCAGCATTTGGGAAAAAATGCAGGCGAAAACCCAATTCCAGGGAAACCTGCGTGTAAAAAACTATACGCGGGGGGGGGGGGGGGCGAACATTCCCAAGACGTCATCAGGGGAAGAGGGAGAGTAGTATTCATATTGAGTAATTGTGGAGTGCGAGGGGAGGAGGAGGATGAGGAGGAGATGGAGAAAGGGCTTGGCCCTGGCCCCCTTCACTGGAAGTGAGAGTTCCAGGCTGACGCATACCGTGCGCGGCCAGACCCCAGGCGCGTGCTACTCTTATTGTACATCTTTGGCACGGCGCAAGGATTCCCAAGGAACCCAGCTGGAACCGACGGGCGAGGGCCCAGAGGGCACATGCCAGACTTCTACTCCGCCTTCGAGCAACTGCCAGCTTATTGCGAAGCCACCATTCCTCAGGAATGGCGAGCAGGCAGCGATCAGCGAGAGATTCAGGGCCAGGGATCGCATGAGACCATGCGGCCGGAAAATTAAAAGGACATCGCTGGCGTTGTCTCTGCGGCACGACCTTTGGCCGGAAGCAGAACTTAGCTAATCCTTGCCCAGGTGGAGCAGTCCTCGAGAAGATGAATGATGGTCGCGCTCGCATCAAGAGGTCCCAGTCCCGACCCAAATCAGAAGGTGGGCGCAAAGATAACACCAAGGAGGCGCGAGCAATCGTTAAGCAGGCAGTGCCAGTCCCCAGGAACCTCTTGATTGGGTCTGTCAAAGCTTCCCAGCATGAGCAAGAGCCATGAAGAGACATGTCGGAGTTACGCAAGCGCAAATGGCAGGTGCCCTCTTGAAGCTGTCATTATGTAAACTTACGCACTTGAGCACAGAGTCTATAACTCAGCAGCTGCATCATCTAAACACGAAGAATGATCAGTTCACTCATCAGCTGACGGGCTCTCGCGAGAAGCGGCAGCAGCTGACCAATGTCGAGAAGGTCGTCGAAGATAGTCCCAGCATGGGCAAGGCTGGCACTGCTGTGTTGGGGAATCGTGACATGGGCCACGACCACGAAGACCATGACGAGGGCATGGGGAGTGGTCGAGGCCCAGCAGGCATCATCATCCACTCGCCCAGAGCACGGATGCACCCAGCTGGTGCTGCGCCGCCCTCTCCGCCGAACGACGCAATGGCAGGCGCTGTTTCTGCGCCTCCTACTTCGCCAGTTACGGTGCCACCGCCGCCTCTGCAGCCGCCGGCTCAGCACGACATTAATTCTCTGTGCGCCGCCATGCATGCACTAATCAACCAGACGGCACTTCAAGCTCAGCACCAGGCGGCGCAGGATGCGAACATTCAAGAATTGACACCACCGGTGGGGTTTATTGCGGGGGCCCGTCCATCCGTGACAGGGCCCCCCCCGCCAGTCACAGGCGCGGCCGCTCCCGCGGGCGCGCCGGCCTCGCGGGCGCCGCCAGCCGCCGGGCGCTCTGCGTCGCCGCAAATGTAGCCGACATACCCGTTCCCTCGAGCTCAGCGCTCATCCATCCCATGCCCGGCTCCCGCTCCAGCGTCGCCCTCGCCAGTCGGGAATCAGCCAACAGTCGCGGCGGAAGTGCCGGCGTTGAAGCCGATCGACCAGATCTACGCGGCACCAACCCAGCCCACCCAGCAGACCGAGGAGGGCCCGGACATTTCAGCCCCGTCACGCAGTCTGACAAAGGTCATCACAATGGAGGGCCCCCAGCCATTGGGCGAAGAAAAGTTTATCTGACGGCCAGCCCTCCGAGGAAGGAGGCCAGGCACCAGTGAAAGGGTCGCGTTCTCAGTCTCGCTCGCGATGGGCTGCGAACCGCGTCGCTTTTTTTCGCGCGGCTTGCCTCTCTCATTCACCCCCATTCCACGCTTGCGATGCCCTATGGCTCTTGTCTCTCTCGTCCTGCCCCCGGGCTCCAGCTGGGGCCTCTCGGCCATCGCAGTCGCTGCGCGCTTTGCGACCGAGGAGCAGCGTGGCTTCTCGAGCCCCTGGGCCGCGTATGCCGCTGCTGCCGCGTCGGCGGGGCACCTCCCGAAGTGGGTCCGGGGTGCAATGGCCAACGCAGTAGATTGTTCTAGTCCTCTACCTCAGCATTGGAACTTTATGGGTTCGGTTCTACATGGTGTTCCACTAGCTTCTACGACCGGCAAGACATCCACAGGTGCACCGCCATTCAGTTTGCACGAGCGCAATGTCACTCCTATGCGCCACTCCGTCAGTATTGGGAATGGATAGCTGTTCTGCCCGGCCAGCTTTGCACCTACTTATTCCTGCGACCTCACGTTGGGGCCCATGCTGCACTGGGGAGGGTGGTTGCGAGGCCTGGGGAGAGGAAGCTGGGAATGAGAAGGTTGCGAATTTCCGAGATGCATGGCCAGGTTCAGTTTCTCGCTCAACCCAGCCCAGGGACTGGGTAAGACCTAGGACGCCGCATGGGTCAGCATCCGCCAGACCGCCGTCTGATCTTCTGGTCGCAAGGCTATTTTGTCCTTCGCATCGCTTCTAGGGCTCTGAGTCCTATCCGCTGCAGCTCAGACCCAATGCGATCGGGCGAGCACCAGCAGCGCCGCAGGGCGTTCATCCATGCCCGAGTCTGCACCAGCATGGCAGCCTGCATGGCGGCAGGGGAGGGCAGGGGTTTCAGCGAGGGGGGGGGGGGGGATTGCGGAGGCAGACTCTGCAGCGCCCATCCGTCAGAGCCCCTTCCTCCCCACACCCCCTCGACATGGGAACCGTCGCTCCCATTCCCCCCGCTCCGCTTATGCCATCAGGCGCGCGGCAGTATCAAGTGGGGAACCACGCTGTCGTCGCCCTGGTGGATATCATTGCGGCGCAAGCACACCGCCGGAGTCAGGCATAATTTCTCGGCGCCAGCTGGCAGCGGGAGTTGGCCCAGCTGCGCATGTGCGATCGTGCCAGAGAACACTGCTGGCAACTCGTTGATTCGCGCTCTCGCGTGTACCTGTTTTCCTTCGCCGCAGGCAACTGGCACTGCGCAGACGCCGCCTGGTGGTCGGTTGCCTACCTCACCTTCCGTTGCCGTTAGCTTGAGCAGCAGTCGCCTCCCCCTCCCGCCCAGCTCCTCCATGCTCCGCGATTGGGATGATGACGACGACATTTTAGTTATTCGGCACAGGGAAGGCAGTCACCCTCCGTAAGTGTACCACCCAGGGCCCCAGCGCCCATTTAGGGGTTTCAACGATGACTCCATGCGCGTTTCCTTGGCATGGGTCCCTGGGGGGCCCAGCATGTCACCATCCCGTGCCCCTTGGCCGGTGCATGCCCCAAGTTGACATGCCTGAAGTTGTTCGCGTAGTCTTAGACCTTGCACCGCCAGGGCGGTAATAATGCCGGCAACTGCACGTGTTTACGGGCGGCTCTGTCAGCAGCGGTTTGGAGGGCCCAGCGGCTTGGGCTCTTGTTTCATTCAAACAGCGCCCCAATGTCTTCCTTTGGCGGGGGTGGCGGGCGCGTTCGCTTGAGCGCTCCTGCAGGGCTCCGACCCTGCGCGGCCGACCCTCCAGCGCCGAGAGTGACTTCGCACGTGCGCTGTGGGCGGCGAACCACCTACTGGGTTTGTTCGAAGGCCACCCCGCCAAACGCCACTCGGATTCTTTGAACGCGGTCAATGCTTTGAACGGCTTAGCTACGCCGCACCCCTATGGCCACTTTGGCCGCCTTGCATGCGCAGCTTGGGCCATCGTGCGCCAGTTTCGCTCGACATCTGTCGCGCGCGTCAAGGGGCGCGACAGGCGCCCTTGGAACGCGATGGCCGATGGGCTCGCAGGCGGAATTTCCAAAGGTTTTGCTGCCCCCACCACCTTCCCTGATGTCATATTGGGGTTCGCGGCCGACGAGAGGCCCCGCGAGCGGGGGTGGTTTTACCGAGCAAGCCCGCTTTGCCAAGCAAGCCCCAGCGAACGGGCGGCATATCCTGCCTTTTCTGGGGAGGTCCGCCACGCGACCACCTACATGCCATGCCAGGCTCCTTGAGACGAGTGGACTTCCAAGCCGCGAGAGGCCCACTAGCCCCAAACCGGTTCAAGTCCATATTAGGGTCGCGCAATGCAGCGCTCGACCGGCCACCGCTAGGTTCGCCGATGGGCTTGCGTGGATCTCAGATGGGCCTGCAGCAAAGCTCTCAGGCCCCAGATGAGCGGTCTTAGCGCGCACCTCGTGGGAGTTTAGGAAGCGAAAGCACCCGGGGGGATCAGGCTGGCCGAGGACTTGCTCACGATTTTCTGCGGATTCAGCCCCCAGGGCTTAGGGGTAGAATTGTGGATTCGCGTTCAGACCCCTGCGTGCCTCCAAAGGGGAAGATCAGCGCCATTTCACCGCGAGGCGCGCTCGCGTTCTCTCGTCCTCGCCGCGCCTCCCACGCATTAGGATTGAGGCCCCAGCAGTTTCTCTCGCCGCCCTTGCGGCCCACAGCCCTCGCGCCTTCAGCGACGCCGCTGACAGAGATAGATTCTGGAAGGAGCTAGGCCAGCTACATGGCACGTGGAAACCCAATGTGGTTTTCATAGGCGCCAACGCCCGCACGGGTTCCGAGTTTTCCTCGGCCGTTGGGGAGATGGAGCCCGGGCAGAATGAATGCGCCCTTGGCGCCATGATGCATCGTTTTCTCATTGAAGCCAACATGAGGGCCCTCAGTACATTGTTGCTCGATGCCGACTCAGGGCGCACCTTTTTGCAAGCCACAGCGGAGCCTTGCATCGGATCGACTACATACGAGCGGATCCTTAGCTGCATGCGCTAGCCCAGTCACGTTTGGTTTCGTATTCTTTCGACAACGGATTCTGCGCAAAGGATCGCTGCCTTGAGCGCGCGGGATTCGAGTGGGTCGTCGCCCCCCACCGCCACCCCGCATCCAACAGCGTCGAGCTCGACCAACAGCTCCTCTCTGACCCCTCGGCCGTCGAACAGTTTCGGGGCTCCTAGCAGCCCATGCCCCTCGAACCGCGGGGCCTAGAGGTCAACGAGCATTGCCGCAACGTGACCGAACAGGTCACTGAGGTTTTCAGGCCCCGTCTATGTAACGCCAAGAAGCCCCATGTTTTACCAGTGTTTCTAGGTGTTCTCTCGTGGCGCAGAGGGGCTCAGAGAGCCTCGGAGAAGTTCCTTACCACGGAACACTTTGAAAGGAAACCATCGATCGATGCGCGCTTTGGAGGTTCGCGCAGTGGGCCACCAAAGGGGACTTGGCCTGCTCTAGGACACCTCGCAAACTTGCTCGACCAGCCACGTTAGCCTCCGGGATCCACCGTTCAGGGCTGCTACCCCAGAGAATTTTATTGCGTCAGGCTCGCCCACTTTTTAAATCGGGTAAGTGACGAGATGGCCAAGCAGTCGGAGGCGGACCCCCCCCGCTTTCTCGACGAGCTGGCAGGACAGGTACACGTTGCAGCTGATGCCAATTTGCCCAGAGAGATGTGGAGACATCGTAGGACGATGCTCATGCATGGAGGCAGAGGAAGGGGGCCTTGTAAATCGTCTGATGTTTGACCTTACATGACCACCGAGGGTGCCATCGACCTTGTTTCCTCCTCTATGGCGCCCAGGGCCCGTGAAACTCAGGACGAAGTGATTGACGTCATGCAGCGTCACGTCAGCAATGTTGAATTCGGGACCAGGACCGAACGTTCCCAGGTGATGAAAGACCACAATGAGTTGCCTGACCCAACACTTGCTGGAATACACCCCTCGGTTTTCAATGTCGAATGCCTTGTCAGAGGCCCCGGGAGAGGGAAGGCCCCAGGCACCCCGACCAGTTGGCACGTCTACTCTGCCCGCTGATGATCAAAGTGTGCCTTGGAGGAAGAGAACCTCTCATGCCCAAGAGTGGAGAGGTCGCGCGCTTCTTCAAGGGGTCGGAGGCCCCTTCGGTTGCCGCAAATCAACGCCACACCCTGCTGGCCAATGCTGCGCGCTAGCTCCATCACACACCCGTCAGGAACAAGGCCCACTTTTCATCTGCATTGCTAGATGTCCAGTGCGGAGGTGTTGGAGGCAGGAGCACCGAGATGATGCAGACTGCTCGTTCGGCGAACGGTCTCCAGGGAAAAAGTAGTGTGCCATCCTGTGCCTCGATATTGCCCAGACCTTCTACAGCACCATCAGGCAACTTGCCTTGTCTTGTCAAGGTGGGAGTGATCGTCGAGGGCGTGCTCTCCAGCACATGGACATTCCGAACTTGCTCCTGTAAGGTGTTAAACAGCAAATTGCCCAGGGACCACGCCTTGAGCACTGATGGCAGCATCATCCACCCACATCTGTTCCGTCTGATCCTGGGGGCACAGGGAGGCTCCTATTGGCAAGTGCGTTCTGCCAAGCACTTTGTTGCTCCCTCAGTAGGCTCCAGGCCTGGCACCTTGTTTGCTGCCAACACGCCTAAAGCAGCGTCTTGGGAGGTACATCATGATATACAGGAGGAAAGTGGACCAGCAGTTCACCCTACAAGATGCATGGCAGGAGCCAGTTGCGTTCCTTTCCAGAGATGACGACTGGCAAAAGGCCGGCGGTGACATTTCATTTGTCGATGATCTCGCAGTGCTCCATAGGACAGACGAGCTCCCTCGCAAATCCCTACACCTCGCGGAGATTGCGCACTGCGCAGCTTGCAGGTCTGGCGCCCCCCCCCCCCCCCCCCATGCTCTCAATGCCAAGGTTATTGCTTCATTTCGTGGGCCTGGGGCCCGCAAGGTACCCTCGCTCCTTCCCGACGGCAAGTTTTCATGCGTCCTGTCCACTACGTGGGGGATTTCGTTTCCTGTCGTTCGTGCCCGCAAGATTCCAGGCGTTCTCATCGACGCTCAAGGCTCTGAGGGGCCCGAGATTGTTTCCAGATGTGCCGAAGCCCGTGCTGCTTTGAAGCCTATCAAGGCCACGATGGCCTCCCGTCAAAATGTAATCTTTCGACAAGGGTTACATTAGCTGAGGCGCTAAGCTCATCAGTATTGTTTTTCTGGTTCTGCCACCTGGACACGTTTATCATCTCGCCATCCATGTCCGACTCGCCAGCGCCGCTCACATCAACGCGCACAGGTGTGCGTTGGACCCGCCCATCTCCAACGACGCAGAGGTTCAGCACACCAGTGCCCAAATATATTTACGCGTGGCAGGTTTCCCGGCCATGCCATTTGCACGATTGCTCGGCTTCGCTTTCTTGTGCGAGTGCCGCGCGCCCCCCCCTATTCCCCGCGTTCTGATCGATCTGACCAGTCAAGACCGGGAGGGGCGGGTGACGTTATTGAGACAGGAGTTCAAGCGGCTCCACTTTCACGCAGGGGATCTCCACCTTCCTGGGCCCGACGGTTCAACAGCGAGTCGAGCGTGTAAAAGAGCACCCGCGCCAGCGTCTGGCCAAGGCCCAAGCCGCTATCTCGCATGCTGGGCCCGACTTTCAGGACGAGGCCCATTTTCAAGGTTGGAAGCGCGCGCTGGACATAACCGTCGAAAGGGGCCCCATTAGCTGACCCACCCCCAGCAGATCCCAGGTTCATGTGCATTCAATGTGGGCATGTTGCTACGTCAGATCGACTCCTTGCGGCGCATGTTGGAAAGGCACACAGTTCCATTAATGATCCTGCGTCTCCCGCCACCAGTGGGTGCTGTCAGATTTGTCTCCGCGGTTTTGGACAGATCAGCAGGCCCGTTAAGCGCTTCTCGAGCATTCCGCCTTCCTGGCGATCTTGGACAGCCGGCGTTTTCAGGCCGCGCCATGATGGGTTGTAGGAAGCGCGTGGGAGCGCCAGGCTCGGGGCGGCGCGCAACGGAGCCAACGGGAGATCATATGCCTATGCGCGACGACCGCGGGCGCCGTGCCAGGCCCCCCCCCCCATTGCCCCCCGCATTCAGTGCTCCCACAGGGAACTCCGGGAGGCCCGCGCTCTGCCCATGGCCCCAGCGGCTCCCCCCCCGAATGTCCACCAGGGCCATCATGCATGTGCTCCATTTGTTTTCTGAGCCTCGTGGGGTTGGAGACCAGATCCCACCCGATCAATCTCCATGTTCTATGCATTGACGTCGTCTACGATGCGTCTCTCGGGGACCTACAGTCCGACCTAAGCATCTCTCTTTGGTTAGAGATGCTTCGCTCAGGACGGGCTGCCGGGGTCACTGTGCCCCCCCCCCAGCAAGAGCTGGACCAATCCGAGACGCAGGCCACAGCGCTCGCAGGGCCATCTGTGGGGACCAGGACACCTAATACCTAAGCGACGGAGAACACAAGATGGCCGTTACGGCCAACCAGCTCTTTCGCACGGCTCGTACCTTTCTGCGTGAAGCTTGGATTTGCCAAATACCAGCCATCCTGGAGCATTTGGCCCAGCATGATCGGGACACTCCCACCCCCAGTGCATGGGCGTTGCAAGAAGTACGAGCGCTCTCAGCACATCCGCATGTGAGCCTACGTGTTCTTCATGCGTGCAGATTTGGTGCCAGCGTTTGTCGTCCTACTTTTTTGTTTGCCGTCCACACCCCATCCCCTTACCCGCGGCTCGATTCGTTGCAGGGCGGAGCTTTTTGCAACCATTCCCACGGTCATGGGGCCTTGGGCGGCCTCACTTTAGATTCCCCGCTGGGCCCTGCTAGGCCACAGTTGTTACCCTCCGAACTTTCAGACCTCCTTGCGTCCACCATGTTTCAGGAGGCTCGGCAACGTCAGCCGATCCTCGGCGGCCGATGCGATCAGTTAGCCACGGGCCAACCTTCCCGAGGGCCTAGATGTTGGATTATTTCAAGAGAGAAGAAGTTAAGAGAGGTTGTTGACTTAGGATCTCCAGGAGATGATTGGTCATTGCCGTTTTGGGCTACGCAAGGTGTGCACCCCTCAGGATCTTTTCTATGCGCGCACAGATGCAGGGTCAGACCTGCGCAGTGCACCAGCGGAGGTTATGCCCAACTGTGCCGACCTAGGACTGCCCCCGTTCCCTCCACTCACCTCCGACTGATGCTCAATACGGGGGAAGGGCCTGTGCGGGAAGGTGCGCCGTGCTCACGAGCAACGCCAGAGCCCGTTAACAGTACCGCTCGGGTGCCGCGGTGCAGCCGCGGCTCGTCTTTGACAGTGCCCTACACACGGACGGAGGTATCATATTTTCCTTCCCCCTTGTTCAAAGTCAGATTCCCTTTTCGTGCGCCTGTGGCAGTAGTCCGCTGTGGAGCCCGAGGCAGCTGCCAATGCTGCTTGCTGTTGTCTCCTTTTTCTGTTCCTTTTCTCTGTTTCCCACCCCCTATAGGGCCAACAGGGAGACTATAGAACAGGCATTAACCATCTTTGCCTGAGCATGAATAAGAATGAGGAGGAGGAGGGAGACAGGAGAGGGGGATGAAGGAGGGGAGGGAGGAAGCAATTTGGCCTCTTGGGGCCAGCCGATCCCGATCGATCCATCGGGGTCGGTCGGCGCCTGCCGCCCGATCGATCGCGGTGGCAGGGCGCATCGCGCATCGGCCAGCCCCCGAGGCCGGGCTCACGCGCGCCGCGCGCCATACCCTGCGGCAGGGGGCCACCCGTGCCTCCCTGTCCCCTGCCGCAGGCCGCGGCGCTCGCGGCCGCGCTGCGGCCAAGCGGCGGGACGCCGCGTCATCATCGAGGAGGAGCTCCAGAGGGCGCTGCCCACCGCCGCGAGCGGCAGCAGAGAGCCCAGGACAGGCTCCTGCTCCGCCTGCGGGCAGCGGCCGAGCGCCTGGCCGCCCACCACTCCGCCCAGCCAGCGATGGCTCGTGATGGTAAGGGCAGAGGCGGTGGTGGCCGTAGCGGCAAAGGCCAGGCCCAAGAGGAAGAAGCACCGCCAGCAGCGCCCCCATGGCGTCAGGAGAGGTGGCACGGCGCTGGCTGGCGAGAACAGCACTGGCACGCCGAGCCAGCTGCTGAGGAACCGCCCTGGCGCAGGGAGCCGTCGCGGCCACGACGCTCTGGCCAGGCCAGCCCTCGCCAATGGCCACAGCAGCAGCACCAGCAGCCCAGTCAGCATCCCTGGCAGCAGCAGCAGCAGCAGCCCAGGGCGGGCAAGGGTGGCCAGGCCAGCTCCAGCAAAGCGGACCAGCGTGCTCAAAAGGTCATCGACTCAGTGGCGGCATGCACGCTGGACCAGGCCACCACCCACCCAAAGTGGCAGGCGCCCCCGGCCGACCGCGCAGGCATCCAGAAGTTCCTGAGCACCGCCGATCAGAGGCTGAGGAAGCTGGGCGACCTGATCATTGCCAAGCAGGCCGCGGGGGACAGCACTGAAGAGCAGTTACGGGAGATCGCGGTCATCAAGTATCAGAAGCTGGTCACGAGAAGGCCGAACGACCAGCTGCAGGTGCTCAGCAAGAGGCGCAAGGCCGTCAAACTCGAAGTCATCGCCCTAGAGGCCAAGTCGAACGAGCTGCGGGACGACCTCAAGGCCAAGCAGCAGGAGTTGAGGCAGCTCGAGTCCAACATCGCCGACGTGAGGGCTGTGCTCGCCGACGGCGGCGCGGCGGACGACGAGGGCGACTGGGACACGGACGGGTTCGGCTTGGCACCGAGCTGGGATGCTTTCCACAAGGCTGTGATTGACAGGCGCCTGAACAGCGAAGCACCTGGTGACGGACTCCCAGCTTGGCCATCAGGAGTGGTGGGGCAATCGCCACGATCAAGAGCCAGCTCGGCAGGCAGCGCAACCAGAGGCTTCGCAGATCAGGTGGCCAAGGCAAATGCGGAGCGGGCCCACCAGCAGCAGCGCCATGCCGAAGCCGAGCAAGAGTTCGCTGCCGAACTGGCGGAAGTAAGGAGGGTTGCTCGCGAACAAGCACTCCGCCACAATGGCGAGCAGGCGAAACTGAGGCTGGCACTCAAGGAGGAGTCAGAGCAGCTGCAGCGCATCACCGCAGCGGAGAGCGCAGCCCAGCAGCAGCAACAGCAGCAACACAAGGCCCTCCGACATGAGATCAAGAGGCAACAATACGAGCAGCTCGAGTTCGCGACGCAGATGGAGGCCAGAATAATCAGCCATGACACAGCCTTCACTCATGCCAAGGCAGAGGCGGAAGCCGCGACACACCGGGCAAATCACCTGCATGAGCAGCTCGAGCAAGTACGAGCGGAGCACCGGGAGAAGCCGCAACCCCAGGACGGCGCCTACCAAGACCTGATGAGGGCAAGAGCCGAGGCACAAGAGTCACTGCGACGGGCCCAGCATGTGAGCGCCCAAGCGACAGCTGCAGCGGGTAATCTCAAGCAGCAGTTCGCCAGGCAGGAGCGGGTCATGGAAGAGAAGCTCCAGGAGGCCAAAAAGAACCACGCCCTCGAGATAGAAGCTGCCGCCGAATCAGCCAGGGTCCAGGCAATCGCCCAGGCTCAAGTGGTTGCCAACGCCAAGGGAAAAGGGGCCCTCCCGCCGGCAGAGGCGGCCAGGCTGCAAGGGATCGTCCAGACAGCAGCACGGCAGCAGGAGCGGCTCAAGCAGACCAAAAACGAGCTCGAGGCAGCTGAAGCCCGCATACACGAGCTACAGCAGTACTCCAAGCTAGAGGCGGGCGCTGCGCAGCGGGCAGCACAGGTGGCATACCATGAAGCAGCGGAGCTGAGAAGCGCCAACAAGGAGCGGCAAGTCCCGCATGAGGTGCAGGCTTTGCAGTTCGCCCTGCTAAGGACCAGAGCAGAGGAGGAGGAGATCGCGAAGGCCAGCCTGAAGGACAAGGAGGCAATGCGGGCAGAGCTCGAAGGCAGTGTTGAGGGAATAAGGGCGAGTCTCACCCGCCAAGTCATGATAGAAGAGGCGAACGCACATGACTTGCAGCTGCACACAGAGAGCCTGCGACAGGAACTGAGCAGCTACGCGGTGCAGCTGAGCGAGCAAAAGTCCAACGCAGAGGTGCAGGAGCAGGCGCTCGAGGAGGAGCTCGCCCAGGCCCTCACCTTCAGGATCGCCAGCATGGAGGAGGCCTCCGCCATGGAAGACTTCGCCAGCCAGCAGAGGACGGGCAGGGAGGAGGCTATCCACCTTGCGCTGCAAGAAAGCCTCCAGCGCTCCAGCACGCTGCACACCGAGCTAGACGCCATCGCAAAGAAGGAGCAGCAGGGCGCGTCGGAGACAGAGGAGCTAAAGCTGAGGATGCAGAGCCTGGAAGCCATCGCAGCCAGCAGGGAACGCGAACGCAAGGCCATGGTCAACCTGTACGCCGAGATGAGGCAATACGGACAGGAGGGCTACGACTTCACCAAGAGGGCAGCTCATCATCTCGTCCAAGGGGGCCACCTCCCAACGTCCCAAGAGTCCATGGACGACTACCAGGAGGCCGCCGACCTGTACGAGGAAGCCAGAGGAGCAGCCGAGGCAGCGGCCGCCACAGTCGAGCCCCCCGTTGCGACCTTCCAAATTGGTGCAGCTGAAGAGCGCCCAGCCAACAGGGGCCGCAGGCAGAGCAGCCCCTCCCCTCGGAGGCCCGCATCAAATAGGTCAGCCAGGTCAGCAACCCGCCAGACCGACGAAGGCGAGGCCCTCCTCACAGAGCGTGACAGGTCCAGGAGCCCCGACAGGCCAGACCCGCACGAGGAGGCAGAAAGATACGAGCGCGAACAAGATGAGTTGCACAGACAAGCTGCTGAGGAGAAAGCACAATGGGAAGCCGTACAGATGGAGGAGGAGCTGGAGTCCGTAGTGAGGGACCACGAGGCGAAGGAGATCCAAAGGCGCTACTACGAGGAGGCCCCCCTGACCCAGTTCGGCACAGCGGGCACGCAGGACTCACGAGCGGAGGACGACGGCTCGGAGCACGCGCCGATGATCTACCCCGCCAGGTGGCCGCCCTGGAGCCAGGATCACCCCACACCTGATGAGGGTGATGAGATGAGGGGGATCACGCAGCACGAGGCAGACACAGACCTGGCATCCACGTCAAGGGCTAGCTCGATACCAGCAGAGCAAGGAGACCCTCCCACCCCGACAGCATCTCAGGTAATCCTCATTCCAGCATCGCCAGCGCCACTCAGCGAGATGTCACTCACGCCCACAGTTCCATTCGGGCATGAGGAGCAGCGCGGCCACGGTGGTGGAGAGGGAGCCGGCAGCTTCGTATTGACCCCTCCCCCTGCGTCCCAGCAGAACGCGGAGGCGGCAGGGGCCAGCATCGAGAGGCAGTATGAGGGCATCGACATCATGACGCGCCAGCACACCTCAGCCGCCGCCGCAGCTGCAGCCCTCGAAGAGGCGTTCGGTCCAGTGCCCGCATTTCCAGGAGAAGACATCAGCCAGGCCCACAAGGGTCAGCGGGTAGACTCCGGAGAGTCAGGCATAGCCCGTTTTCGTGGCCGAGTGGCCCGCAGGAGGGACGAGACAAGGGGCACAGCAACCCCCTCCCCTCCTGCAACTCCTGGAGCCGAGGTGCAGGCAGCAGCAGCGCCCGCCGAATCCCCCCGAGGGGGGGAGGGGGCCTAGCAGCGCCGCCAGGCTTCAGGTTACGCATGACAGAATTCATCGCCAGGAGGCGGCCGATGAGTCCAACAGGGCAGAGCACGACGGATGTGGGACTTCGTCACGCTCTCCGATCAGTTCGACAGCATCGATCTCCTGGGCAGCATCGGGGAGAGCAGCTGGGGCCCAAAGCCCGCAGCACGGCAGTGGGGTCCTCCACTACGATGCTCGACCTACCCACCACCAGAGGCTTGACAGCACGGCGGGCCCTGGAGGTAATTGCGACAGCCGTCTTGTAACAAATGGACCAGCGGAGATTCCGACAATCTCGCGCACCAGATCAGGTACTCCCAGGAGTCCAGGGTCTCGAGGGGCCACGACTCCAAACAGATGTGATACCGCAACGGGCATCGGCAGTGGGGTGGCCACTCCCAATCGCAGCAGCCAGCATCAGCAGCGGTATCAGTCACCTGGGTCTCGAGGGGCCAACGTGACACCACCACGGCCGACACGAGGGCCGCCCGCCGCGTCTCGAGGGGCGCTAGGCGGCAACCAAGGCGGCCCACTACCAGGGAGGAGTGAGGCATCCGCCAATCTGTCAGCACTCCAGGTCACAAGCCACCAAGATGGCTGCAAGGATGCGTTACCGGCTGCCCTTGCAATCAGTGTGCAACCCTCCGCCATTCGAGTCCATGAGATCGAGAACGTGGAAAGGACCTTTCTCGACGGTCAAAACTCGGCTGGCAGCGAGGCAGAGGATGGCATGGAGCAGTGCTACGAGAACTGGAGGCAAGCGTGCGCAGTTGCAGCCTTCCGAACAGCCCAGCGGAGTGCACGCCGCGCACGGCGTGCTGCGGAGAGCCACAGTCGTCGGGACAACAGCAGCAGCCACAACAGATACCACGACCTGGCGGTGGATCCAGACCCGTCGGGCTCAGCAGCTCAACCAGCAGCACCAGTGCCCCCAGTCCCGACGGGCCCAAGCAGCTCACCGCTGTCCAGCAGTTGGAAGCCAACGCTCCCCTCGGCATCAGCGCGCTCCCACCACGGCACGGGTGCTACCAGTCACCCAGACGCCCTGGATGGCGAACCTCATCGTCTACGTGACAGCATGCTCCACGCCCAATCACGCGAGCCCCTGTTCAGTCAGGCCGCGCGGGCTGGATCGGACAACTTGAACTACGATGAGGGGAGCCAAATGCCATCACTACAACCCGTGAAGCGGAGTGCGTCTCAGGCTGGAGCCATATCACCAGCATCACCAACGCGTTCTCCGACGCCACGGCCACCTCCAGCACACATCACCACTACACCAAGTCCAGTTCCACAGGGCATGGGGCCGGCGCCAGGCCACGACATCGAGTACTCTCCCGAGTATATCAATGCAGAGAGGGCCAGGCGTGGCCGAAGGCGACCGCAGATCCCCACCACGACAGCACGAGAAAGAGGCCAAGCGACAGTGCTGCCAGTTCTCAGCCAGGACCCAGTAGCCGAGACCTTCGTGGCCGAGGCCGAGTCAACGTCTGCGACGACGTCGACACTACGACCCTGCACAGCATGGCAAGGTTGGCGTTGGAGATGTGCCCATCACGAGAGCTGCCGACCAGGCGGACACACATCTACACGGACGGCAGCTACAACGGCATCCCACACTCAGCCGCCTGGGCAGTTGTCATTGTCGACGAGTACGAAGACGGGAGCAACCTGCGAGGCCCGTTCGGCTTTCGGGGTTTCATTGCTGGCAAAGTCACCGAAACCCTAGACGACATGGCCAACAACGAGAAGGTGACGGCATACACAGCGGAGCTCACGGCAGTACTCTGGGCGTTGATGTGGGCCCTTGGTCAAGATACCGACGCGCCCATCGAGATCACGCCTGACGCCCTCAACGTCATCAACCTGGCCAAAGGCGAAGCCCAATGCCACGTACATCCGAGGTTGGGGGCAGTCATTCGCACACTTGCAGGCCTCCTCCAACAAGCCCGACCCACCCAGTGGCACCATATTAATTCGCACATCGGGCACCCTTGGAACGAGCTCGCTGATGGGATAGCAGATCAAGCCTCGGCCAGCGACCTGATGGACCCGAACATTGCAGCTGTACAGGCGATCGCCCACAACAAGTTCCTCTCCTGGGAATGGCTGCGATCAGCGCCAGACGCGGTCAAGGCCGCATACCCGCCCCTGCGGCATAAAGACTTCATCATTGAGGCCACTCAGCCGCAGGCAGCCCCAGGAGCGATCCAGAGGCCCATCAGCACTATCACCATCAAGGCCGACCTCAACGTGAACCTGTGCACGTACAACTGCAGGTCACTCAAGGCCACCGTGAGCTTCAAGCCGGGCAAAGGCAAGGCGGCCGGCAAAAGCAAGCAGAGCCTCTCCAAGGCCACGCACCTAGCAGCACAGTTTGCTGACATGGGCCTGCACGTCGTGGCCCTGCAGGAGACCCAGAGCGAAGGAGACGTCCGCAATGTAGGTGAATACGTCTGCTACTCATCAGGCCACATGCAGCAGAACAGAGGGTGCGACATCTGGCTCAACGTCTCCCAACCTATCAGCACGAGTGGGGCAGCGAAGTACCTAAGTGCCAAAGACACCCTCGTCCTCCACCAGCACGACAGGCTCTTGATCATCAAGACCCGCGTTGCAGGCACAGATATGGTTATCGCATCTGCATACGCACCCCACGAAGACTCCCACGCGGCGGAGAAGAGAGAATTCTGGGAGTCTGCTCAGCGATTGTCCGACAAGTACCGAGTGGACATCTTCATGGGGGACCTGAACGGGCGTCTTGGCGACTACGAGTCCCCAGGAGTTGGCACCAGTGGGTACCCAGAAGTGACCAACGGCAACGGCAAGCACATCATCAGCTTCGCTGCCGACACTAACATGGAGGTCATCAACACCACGAGGGATCCAGGCAGCAACTCATATACGCACGTCGGATCGAAGGGGCATCACCACAGGATAGACTACATCCTGCTGAACTCCTCGATCGCCCCATACGTCGCGAGCTGCAGCACGGAGCCAGGTCTGGACCGAGGCACAGCTGCACAAGACCACATACCAGTGCTAGCCAGCCTCAAGTGGGCCGTCTGCAAGACCACCAAGGCCTCAGGACCGAGGCCCGATCTGACCAACTTGAACAACGACGTCGCCAAGGCCAGCTTCAAGGAGATCCTCAAGCAGGCCCCGATCATCCCGTGGGAGGTGGACGTCAACACCCACTGCGAGGAGGCCACCAGGGTCATTAACGACGCGGCCATCCAGGCCTTCGGCAAGGCCTCCAGGGCAACGAGGAAGCCCTACGTCACCAAGACTACCATGGGCCTGATCCGAGCCAGGCGCCTCACACTCAGAGTCCACCGTGCAGTACTCAGAAGAGAAGCCCACGACGGCCAACCTGGACGACTAGTAGCCCACGCCCACTCTCTTTGTGCAGGCGAAGTAGGGGACTCACTCTCTCTTTGGAGCAGAGAGCGTGGCGACGACGACGGCACCATCCACGACATCCACCACTACGCGCACCTCCTCCTGAACTGGACAATCTCGCCCATGGACTACGCCATGGCCATCCTTTCCTTCCTCACCAGGTCTGGGCCCATAGTTGCCGCGGCCGTCGAGAAGGACCGAAGCGCATTCCTCAGTCGGCTTGCCTCGACAGCGTCCTCCGCCTCAGCTGCGAACGACGCTGCGGCCCAGTGGAAGGCTTACCGAGACCTACTAAGGCACGGAGGGAGGAAGGCGAAATTCCCAGCAGGAAAGCCCATGCGGCTCGACAAGGATGGAGAGGTGATCCACAACTCCCAGGAAATGGCGGACCAGGAGCTCAACCATTTCGCGAAGATACAGGCGGGGAAGATCGTGACAGCGGATGACCTTGCTGACAAGTACAATCACGACAGCAAGATCAGGCCTTTCGACGGCATGCTGGATCTCTCCATGGTGATGCCCCTGGCCGTCTGTCAGGCCCAGTTCGCTGCGGCCAAGGCTGGGACGCAAGGAGGCCCCGACGGGCTCACGAACGCTGTCCTCAGGGCGGCCCCCACGGAGGCAGCGAGGCTACTGCACCCCCTCTTCACCAAGGTGGCGACCACCGTGCGAGAGCCGCTGAGCTTCAAGGGTGGGGACCTGGTCGCAATTCCCAAAGGAAAAGGCGACCCAAGGTACCTCCAAGCCTACCGCGAGATCCTCTTGAACAACGTTCTGGGCAAGCACCACCACAAATACCTAAGGACCATGCTCAACACTACCCTCGCCATAGCGCTGGAGGACATCCAGGTTGGCGGCCGGCCCAAGCGAGGGGCGGACATGGCGGTCCTTGCAGCACGCCTCTTCACCGAGAGAAGTCAGGCCCAAGGGAAGTGCTCCATGATAAGCTGCTACGACTTAAAGGAGGCCTTCTACTCGGTTGTAGTCCAACTGGTGCATGGTATTCCAGGTGAAGAGGACGAAGTCCAGGAGGTGCTAGAGAACCTCGAGGTTCCCCTGTGGGCCCAGCCGCAGCTGGAGCACCTCATGGCCAACCCAGGGATACTCGACACAGTGTTGGACGGCTCCCACCTGGCTGCCCTCATTGCAGAAGGATATCGCAACAGGTGGACATCACACAGGTTTTCCCAGAACCTTATGGCACCGCACAAGGGCACGAGGCCTGGCGTGCCCCTGGCCGACGCGGACTTCAATCTGCTATTCGGCCGAGTCCACCGCATGATTGACAACTACCTGGCGCAGCGAGGACTACGACCTCAGGGCAAGCCTCTTGACAGCAGCTTCGCATGCGACAACGACCCCACAGATGGGCCACTCCAGGAGCAAGAACCACATGGCCTATCGTTTGTCGATGACCTAACGGGCATGCACGTGTTCACCAGCCCCGACCACATTCAGCATGAGGCCACCGAGTTCTGCGAAGCCGTCTACCGCGCCGCCAGCACCTTCGGCCTCCAGCTGCAACTCACCAAGACCAAGGTGATGATTGACTTCAGTGGGCCTGGGAGCCGGCAAGCGCGGGCCAGTTTCTACTCCGAGGGAGTGCCGAGGATCGAGGTCCCCCTCGCAGGGAGTTACGTCGAGGTGGTTCGTCACCACAAGCTCCTCGGGACCTACGTGACCGACAATGCATCCCCTGGGGTGGATGTCGCAGTGAAGGTAGCCACTGCAGCGACATCCACGAGGCCTCTCCATCGCGAAGTCCACAGGCGATCAGAGCTGGCAATCAAAGACAAGGCCTACTTAGCCGACAGCGTGGTGCTATCCCAGCTATTATACAATGCGTCTACCTGGCCCGAACTCACCGCAGGCCAGGCCAGGAATTTCAACAACCAGTACATCGTCAACTACGCTGCGGCGCAGAGGATCACTTGGAAAGTACGACAGAAAAAGGAAGTAACGAACACCCAGATCCTCGAAGGAGTCGACAAGCTGCCCCCAGAGATAGTCCTGCGACTTGAGAGGTTACGGCTATTTGGCAGATGCCTCAACTGGGGACCCCTGCACCTCCGCCGGCTACTTAGCCAAGCATGGGACGGTAGCTACGGCTGGGTGGCACTGCTCCGCCGAGACCTGGATTGGGTCCGCGACCACACAGGACCTGACGAGCGTGGTGGAGCATACACGCTCGAGGACTGGAAGGACTGGGCCAGGAACGACTACCAAAGCTACCTCAGCGCAGTAAAGAAAGCTTGCCAACGTGGCAAAGCTCGCCAGTACGACCACGGCCACCATGCTCGATGGAGGCTTCGACTCCAACGGTGGACCAACACGGAAGCCATCTCGTCCTTCCCAGACCAGCATTTCGAGCATCAGCGCAAGTACTTATGCTACCACTGTGGACGTACTGAAGCCAGCGCAGCAGTGCTACGAGCACACATCACCAAGGACCACACCTCGTCGGGTCATCCTATTTCGTGGGCAACTGGTTCGGTCTGCTACGGATGCGGCATGGATTATCATACTACAAACAGGCTGGTCAAACACTTGCTGAGAGTGCGCAAGTGCGCTCGACATTGGAGAAAGACGCGCCCAGCAATCCTAAGTAGAGCCGAGCTGCAGCACAACCAGCAAATTGTCCGCGACCAGCAGCAGGCGAACCGAAGGGCGGGCAGGCCTATCGACTGGGCAGAGAAGCCTGCAGTCCCTGCTCGCCCTCCAGAAATACATACGGACGAGGACAGCGACGACAGCAACGGCGGCCACTACGAGAGCCTTGAGCTGCCCTTCATTGAGGAGCAGCCACCGCCGCCAGCCGCTGTACCGAGGCCCAGACCAGCTCGGACGTTATATGTGCTGCATCTATTCAGCGGCCGTCGCCGAGACGGAGATGTTCAGGACTGGTTTGACCGCCTCAGCAGTCGGGCTGCTTGCGACATACACATGCTCAGCCTGGACATCGCCAACGACCCGACCTTCGGCGACCTGACATCTGAGGTCGCAGTCAGCAAGTGGCGAGACATGGCACAAGCAGGAAGAATTGCAGGAGTCATCGGCGGACCGCCGTGCGAGACCTGGAGCCGAGCGCGCCACTTGCCCCCCAATGGCTGCAGGGGTCGGCCACCAAGACCCCTAAGGGGCGGCAATAGCCTGTGGGGCTTTCGCTACCTTTCCCGCCCAGAGATGGAGCAAGTAGCGACAGGCAACCGCCTATACAGGACACAGCTGGAACTTATGTACATGTGCCTCAATTTGGGAGCCCCAGGCATGCTCGAGCACCCGTCTGAGCCCATCGAGGAGCACTTCGCCAGCTCCTGGAAGCTTCCCGAGATGCGCCATCTCCTGAACCAGCAGGGAGTCGAGCTGATCACCTTCGACCAGTGCACCTGTGGAGCGCGCTCGAGGAAATCCACAAGCCTGATGGCGGTATCCCTACCAACCCTCCGAGCAGAAATCAGGAGACTGCCTGGAAGTGGAAGGTGCTTTCACACGACCTCCTACCATGCGGAGCTGGCAGGCATCAACGATGAAGGCCAGTGGCGCACCGCGCCGGCCAAGGAGTACCCGAACAGGATGTGCCAGGCCATCGCGACCGCACTGGTGAAGCAGATCAGGTGGCGCTTTGGCGACTCGCCCAACGACGTCCAGGGGTGGCACATCGACGACGACGTGGCCCACTTCTTCCAGCCGCTCGACCACTACAAGACCAGGGAGATGGGTCAGGACTACTATCGAGGCAGCAGGCGGAACGGCTCACCGACCTGGCTGGAAGAGGCAAGGGAGTGGGCCCGGCAGGACCGACCCGACAAGGCAAGCGGCAGGGCCACCACCTCGACAGGAGCTGTTCGGGCACAGGCTGACAACGAGGATCGTGACGAAGCGCCTTGACGACAGGTACAAAAGAATCAGAACGCAAGTCCTGAGGAAGCCCCGAATGCGCGGGAACACCTCAGGCTACGTCGCCAAGTTTTGCACAAGTTGTCAGGACGCAAGACCTGGGGAAGCCCCGAATGCGAGGGAACACCCCAGGCTCACGTCGCCACGTTTTGCATAGTGACGGACACGGCCGCCGTACAGCCAGGGCTCAGAAGTACCAGCCGATGACCCCAACTGCACCAAGTACCAGTCAACGTTGCCCTGGTGAGGCAAGGATCAAACTTCGAGACGGGCTCGAAGGGCGGGGGGGCAGGACGAGGACTGCCCGCGCCCACCAGGGGGGATGGTGAGGGGCAGGGGGGGGGCAGGACGAGTACTGCCCGCGCCCCCGCGGTCCGCCCTAGCTCGCCACCCCCACCATTCCCATGGCGGAGACGGAGCTCCCGAGCGCCCAAGGGCGTAGCATAGGGCAGCGTTGACCTTCCTCATCGACAGCAGAAGAATCACCTGGCCTGGGGTTCGCCCCCACCGAGGGCACCGTGACCCCTAGCCATAGCGGGACGAGGCAGGGCCGCCATGAACCCTGCTTGAAGTCGGTGCATGGAGGCCAGAGTGCGCCCGCAATCTATTCCACCTACCAGCAACAAGCCGACCCCCATCGACCTTAACCAGCACGACAACTACTTCATCGGCTGAGACCCGTACCAGGAGAAGAGCCCAACGCAGTCAACCAGTTCATGACCAAGGTGACTGTGACAAGACGAAGAGCCCACCAGCAACGAGGCAGGCTCACTGGCACATCGAGGAGGCCGACCGCGACGCGGAGCGCCTCGCGCTGGGCCAGAAGGAGAAAATGCGGAAGCCGACGGCATCGCGGAGCTCCTCGCGCTGGGGGCCATCGCGGAGGCCGAGGGCACCATGGAGCTCCTCGCGCTGGGGGCCAGGCGATGGAGGCCGACGGCAACGCGGAGCTCCGCGCGCTGGGCCAGCTGGCGCACAGCTGGGAGGCCAAGCGCTGGAGCTCCCGCAGACCGGCGGCAACACAGAGCTCCTGGCGCTGGACCAGCAGGTGCACCCGGCGACGCACGGCGACGCGGAGCACCTCGCGCTGGGCCAGAGGGAGCGGATCATGGAGGCCGGCGGCAACGCGGAGCTCCGCGCGCTTGGCCAGCTGGCGTACAGCTGGGAGGCCAGGAGCGGAGCCCTGCAGACTTGCGGCAACGCAGAGCTCCAGGCGCTGGACCGGCAGGTGCACACCGCGGACGCACGCGCGACGCGGAGCACCTCGCGCTGGACCAGAGGGAGCGCATCACGGAGGCCAGGGGCGGGCGGGGTCGCCGCCCTCGACGCGACCTGAGGGCCCCGCCGCCCCCGACCACGCGGACGAGCTCAGCTAGGTCCCACCGAGGCGGGTGGGCCCTCGCCGAGCCAAAGGCCAGGGCCCCGCGGGCCCTCGCCCCCTCGGGCCCTTCGCCGACCGGTGTTGGGCCCAACGGGCCCGTCTTTTTCCCTTCCCCTTTCCTCCAGGCCTTCCCTGTCCAGGATTGAAACGGGCCTCCCTCACCCCCCCTCTGTCGGCGGCCGACGGCCGCCGCGCTGCGCTTCAGGGCTGTGACCCTTACGGCGCGTCAAATAGCGGAAATAGCGGAGGGGAGGGAGGGAGAGAGGATGATGAGGAGGAGGAGGGTGACTAATACTAGGAGGAGGAGGAGGAGGACCAGTGTCAAGCAAAGATTCACCAACGATGTTCGAATCAACCCTTCCTCCAAGTTTCCCCATCATAAGCCCCTACAAGGTTCATCTCCACTGATGGATCCGCCTCGTTGGGGGACAACCAACTGAGGACCCGGAAGCGTGCCAAAACACCATTCTCGGGACT
>CAUYUJ010016082.1:67500-72500 GCA_963575745.1 Prorocentrum cordatum | reverse complement strand
GCGGCGGCGAGGCAGCGACGGGGTGGCGACGGCGGCAACAAGCTGCCAGAAAGCCAGACAGGCCCAGACGACGGGCGTCGGGGAGGCGGCGCCTGGGCGGCGACGGCGACAACATGGACGCTAGACCGCCAGATAGGCCCAGACGACGGGCGGCGACGGGGCGGCGACGGCGGCAACATGGCCGCCATACTGCGAGACAGGCCCAATTCTCCAGAGGAAATTGGGAATTTGCAGACGCTGATACATACTCCTTTCTTACAAGAAATTCGATTCTACCCCCACCGCCCCAAGGAATACAACCCCCCCCGGGGCATCGCAGTCTACATATGATTATGCTTCCCGGTTTATTCTCCGTATGACCTCATCTAATCTCAGGTAATCCCGGTATGGGGTCCCCCCTCATCTCTGTCAAAAACACCATGCGGTGCACACGCGTTGATCCAAGGTGAGCTGAATGCTCGAATCCTTATGAAATAATTCCATGCGGGCCACATGCGCGCGCGCGTAAGACAAAATCCTTCCAAAATCCTTGCTTTCATTGCGATTTCAGCGTTAGAACATCAAGCACTCTTATCACAACAAAGAGCTTTCAACATTTCATCCCGCGCGCTGCGGATTCCTAGGGAACCCAATCCTTGTTTTAAGTTTCGCTTCGAAGGAGGCCTTCGCGCGCGCATGTCGAACTTATTCCAAGTTCCTCGCGCGCTTGCCAAAGGCATGCTCCCTGTCAAATAGTACCGTGCGGGGCGCCGGCATCGTCATCATTGCCGTCGGAAGCGTCGTGATCATTATCATCGTCGTTTGTCGACGCCGTCGTCCGCGCTGTCTCCCGCAAGATGGACTTTGCCCGCGCGACGAGCGTCCGCGCGCCAATGAACACGATGAAATTATCGGAGGAGCTCCACGCTGTAACTGTACTCGCGACCTTGTGAGTTTTGACAACCACCTCATCGTCGTGTGTCGACGCTGTTGTCCGCGCTGTCTCCCGCAAGATGGATTTTGCCCGCACCACGAGGGTCCGCGTGACAGTGAGCTCGAGGAAATATGCGGGCGAGCTCCACGCTGCAACCGCAGTCGCGACCGTATGAGTTTTGCCAATCAAGGTGCGGGTGGGAGGATGGGATGCTTGCACGAGCGTGGGAGGGGGCCACACGCGGTGCAGCGTGGTCAAGTGCACAACATAGGTTTACACCACAGATTGCACAGCATATGTTGAACAGCATCGGTTTCACAAATATCTTGTCAAACGTACGCTGCTCCACATAGGGTGCGAATATTGCACAGCATGGATTGTACCACGTGGATTCTCCTTTCTAAAAAGACTCTACCTTCCCCCCCCCGGACTTAACGCTTCCCCTTGGGATACTATAATTTCACATATATATACATATATATATGTCTAAATATATGCTGCACACTCGTCCACCCTAAAAATGAAATCACATCATCCCAGCTAGGCCGGGTTCCCCCCTGAGGTTCCTTTGTAAAAAATCATGCGGTGACATGTTTTGCTCTAACATAAGACTTTTTCGCGAATCTCTTGCAAACAATGAGACGAAGTGCACACGCGCGCGTCGTCGCGCGCGCATGCCAAAATCCTTCGAAAACCTTCCGTGCCAGAAGGATTTCGCAATCGAGTTTCCAAAACACATACAAAACACACAAGGTTTCGCAACACTGATATGCTAAAAAAACTTCCGCGCGAGCTCTTGCGAAATCTTAAGAAGACCATCGGTTTTTCAAGATTTTCACAACATGCTACCAAACGGGCGTCGCGCGCGCGCATGTCGAAATCTGTCGAACGCCCTTGCGCGTGTGCCGTCGCGAGAATCCTCTGCAAAAAATGGGACGAAGTGCAGACGCCCGCGTCGTCGCGCGCGTACGCCGAAATCCTTCCAAACCCATCGGTTTCGGAAGGATTCGAAATCGCGCGTCCAAAAAACCTACAAGCACGCAAGGTTTCGCAACACGGATTTTCAGCAAAAGCGTGCGCGCGCGCTCTTGCGTCGTCGTCGTCGTCGTCGTCGTCGCCGTCCTCCCTCCTCCCGCGTCATCGTCGTCGTCGTCGCCTACGTCGTCCTGTATTTTTCCTCGTGTTCGTCGTCGTCGTCCTCTTTGGCGTCGTGGTCGTTTCCGTCGTCGTTGTCGCCGTGGTCGTCCTTCCTCCTCCTCCCTCGTCGTCGTCGTCCGTCGTCGGCGTCTCGTCGTCGTCCCTCCTACTTCGTCGCCGTCGTCGTCGTCGTCGTTGTCGTCGTCGTCTCGTCGTCGTATTCCCTCCCCCCTCGTCGTTGTCGTCGTCGGCGTCGCCGTCCTTCCTCCTTCTTCGTCGTTCGCGTCGTCGCCGTCCTCCCTCCTCCCTCGTTGTCGTCGTTGTCGTCGTTGTCGTCCTCCCACCTCCCTCGTCGTCGTCGTCGTCGCCGTCATCGTCGTCGTCGTCGGTGTCGTCGTCGTCGTTGTCGTCGTCAGAGTTGTTGGCGACGTCGTCGGTGTCGTCATAGTCGATGTCGGCGGCGCCGTCGTCGTCGTTGTCGCAGTCGTCGTCGGCGTCGGTGTCGTGGCCAAGTGCCATGTGGCACGTACCGTCACGGTCTTGTCTCAAGAGGTCTTGCGACCAAGTTGCGGGTGGGAGGGTTGTTTGCACGAGCAGTGGAGAGGACAGTTTCAAGACGGTGCCCTGTGTGGAGAGACGTCCGCCATACTGTGGCCGCCCACGCTGTTTCCTCCGGAACCCGGGGGTCGCCCCCCCCCCCCTCCGAAAATCCCCCCCCCCTGCTGGAACCCCTCCCCCCCCCCCCCCCCCTTCCCCCGGCAAAACCCCCCCTCCCCTAACCCCTCACCCCCCCCCTCCCCCTCGAAAGCCGGGGGGGGTCACTACCGGTTCGAACCCCCCCCACCCCCCTTCCGGATCCGGAAAACCGGGGGGGGTCACTACCGGTTCGAACCCCCCCCCCCCCTCGAAAACCGGAGGGGGATCACTACCGGTTCGAACCCCTCCCACCCCCCCACTCACCGCCAGCAAACGACTCCCGGTCCCTACCACCGTCCGCATCACATCCTCCACTGTTGTTCCCAGCGCCACTGTCCTCACCACCACTGTCCCCACTGTGTCCCCACCAGTGCCCCCACCACTGTCGCACTGTCCCCACTGTCCCCACCACTGTTCCCACCACGGTTCCACTCTCCCCACTGTCTCCACGGCCCCAACCACTGCCCGACTATCCCCACTGTCCCACTGACTCCGCCGCTGTCCCACTGAGCTGTCCCACTGTTCCCACCACTGTCCCCACTGTCCCCACCACTGTGACCACTGTACCTCTGTCCCATTGTCCCACCGCCGTCCTCGCCACCGCCTTCACCACTGTCCCCACCACCACTGTACCCTCCACTGTCCCACTGTTTCCACCTCATTCCCACTGTGCCCACACCACTGTCCCCACCACCACCGTCCCCACCACTGTCCACTGTCCCCCCTGTTCCCACCATTGTCCCCACCACTGTCCCCACCACTACCGGCCCTCTACTGTCCCACTGTCCCACTGTCCCCACCACTGTCCCGCTGTCCCCTACCACTGTCCCACCAACACCGTCCCCACCTCTGTCCGCACCCCCACTCGGTTTTCGAGGGGGGGGGGGGGAGGGGCTCGAACCGGTAGTGACCCGCCCCCCCTTTCATGATGAGCTGGGGGGGAGGGGGGGGGGGAGGGGTTCGAACCGGTAGTGACCCCCCCCGGTTTTCCGGACGGGGGGGGGGGGGGGGGAGGGGTTCGAACCTGTAGTGACCCCCCCCCGGTTTTCCGCCAGCAGCGGTAGAACACGCTCTTTCGTATATGGCAATATTTACATACATTGCACCGCACATATCACGTATATTGCATGTTGTAGCTTGCGCCATATAGGTTGCATTCCATAAATTGAACAACGTGCATTGCAAACCGTAGGTTGGACAGCGCACGTTGCACCACACACACACACACACTGCGCCACATGTAGTGTCCTACGTAGATTGTACAACACGTATTGCACCACATCCACTGCATCACACATATTGCATTACACATATTACGAAACACGTATCGCACCACTCTTATTGCTAGAAACACAGCGTTCGGGGCCCACGTTGGCTAGCATTTCCTTTGCGGGAAATGCCCCCTCGAATGACAACCGTCTGATAATTATCAATCGTGACTGGTCTGCCGACGCACCGTTCCTGGGACTTCCGCCTTACGAATTGTTCACACTACTGCAAACGCTGAGACGGATCGGCGTGGCGCTAAATCAGGGGCCACTTGTTGAAAACAGGTCGCTTTGCATCCTTGAAGCAATGACGAATGTTTTAGACGAATCTGCGCGGCGCTACAACGAGAGCCTCAATTCGAAAGCGGCCCGCCTTGCGTCTTTGAAGCGATTGAGAACGTGTGTGACAAAGTTTCGCGGTGCTCAGCGAGAGTCACATTTTGAAAACCGCCCACTCTCAATCTCCGAAATTGTTGCAAGTTTTGAAAACAAATGTGCGCTGCGCTGCAAGGAGGAGGAGGACGAGAAAATTGAGGAAGAGGCCGCCTCTTTTTCTCTTTTGTGTTTTCTCGTATTTCCTCTTTGTTTGGGCTATATCGGCGTCGCGGCCCATAGCCCCAGACGGTCGCGGGGTAGGGCGCTTGGTTCTCCCCGAATGGTGGGCGGTGTGGATTGGACCATTCCGCGTTCGCCCAGGCCGAGCAGGCGCTGCAAGCCTCGGGGGCGACAGACGGACAGCCCATCGAATGGGCCCGTAGTGTCCCAGAGCCCCACGCTAAGCTCCAGGGTGTGTGGAGCAAAGCGGCATCCAGTAACATCAGAGAGCGGTTGTTGCGGGAACCGCAGAAAACCACCGCCTGGCGTTCCAGGAGTGCGGCGGCGTGGGCGCAGGGGGGTTTGTCCAGCCGCGGCAGCAGGGAGACCCTGTGCAGCCAGACGACCAGTTCGAGGTGAGCCTCATGTGCTGGCTCCGTACGCCGGTTTTC
>CAUYUJ010016082.1:0-62500 GCA_963575745.1 Prorocentrum cordatum | reverse complement strand
GGGGTGTCTGTGCTGGCCCCCTAGAAAATCGAGAAAACAAGCCGCGACGAGCCAGCTGTTCTAGGCATGGGGCCGAGGGCTCCAGATGCCCACGGCGTGGAGCAAAAGGCAACGTCGGAGGCATGGGCAAATAGGTTCAGCGAGTTTTTTCTTGTTTGGGTGGCATCCAGTTTCCAAGCAGTGCGAAAGGCTCCGTATGATGAAACTCGCTTGGGGCATTCGCCTCAGGCACCAGAGGCGGGATGCACAACGCGCCCTGCAATTCACAACTGTGTTCATTGAAGAGCGAATGGCGGTGCGAAGGTTGTGTTATGGTGAGACTCTCTTGGGGCATGCACTTGGTGTACACTTCAGGCACCCAGGGAGTGATGCACAACGTACCCCGCAATGTAGAACCGTGTTCATTGGAGAGTGAATGTGGCAACGCCGACGCACCCACCGCGCATTTGGACATTTTACGTCACCGACTACGGGCACAGTCTCCTCGACTTGCCGCGATGTTCCCTACGCGGCTGTAAAGACATACGCACTAGCATGAACATGTATCTACACATGTGCGCATGTATACCCATGTTGTGCGATATGAGTACTGTGTACAACGATTAGCGATGCTAGTGGGGCTGCTTGAACAGGTTGGTCGCGTTCTCTTCAAACTTGTACGCACACGCCACACGGGACACGTCGAAACAATAGAAGGTCACTGATTCGTGTTAGTCTCGCCTGCTTGGGCAGGACACATGCCGATCGGTCAACTAACTCACTGGCGCACGAAGGTACGGATTGCAACACGTGTAAGGGCCTGTGCGCTTGCGGTTTCATGTTCGCACGTCTGTAGCATGAATGTGCAATATGTAGGCGTCAGTTCTCTGCATGTGTGCTTCGGACAGCTGGTATTGAGATCACACAAGGCGCTTTCGGTAAATTGCGCATGTGCTGTCGTGAGCGCTTGACCGCGCTTACCCCGCGCTTGTCTCAGTTGTCGCCGTCAATGGCGTTGCGCATCCAGTGTGTGTGTGCGCTCGTAGTAAACGCGTGGCGATATATCTTGCATTCTTCCGAGCAGCTGTGGCACCAACCGCAGCAGCAGGGGCATTAATAACAACGGCAGCGAAAAGGGCAACATCCGCTGCATGAGGCAGCGCAACAGCAACACGCAGCAGCAGCGGTGGCAGCGCGAGGCAGCGGAGAGAGAACGAGGGCCAAACATCTCAGGAGGGCTGAGGAAAGCAATATTCAGAAAACAACATCTTTCCTATCATCTCTCATTTTCTCCCATGCTCTTCTTTTCAATATCCTCGGTGCCCCTCCTCCCACACCTCACTTCCCTCTTCCTTCCTTTTTCCCTCTCAAACCAGCCTCCTTGGTGGCTCGCGAGCGTGGGGTCCGCAAGGCTTCTCTTCCTCAGCTGAGTTCGTGACCGCAGTGTGGTTAGCTTTCAATTCCAGCGAATTCCTCCTCCCCTCGTTTCTCCTTCCTCCCCCCTTCCTTCCGAATCACAGGTCCCCATACAGCCTATTATCCTCGCTTGTTTCCTTCCTCCTCGAGCTCCTCCTCCTCCGCCGCCTCCTCCTGCCCGAGGCATTCCGTAAGCTCATTGGCTTGACCCAGTATGTCTTTGGCGTCGTGCCTTCCACTTCCACTTGGTGCTTGAGGGACATCCTGGCTGGTCGGCGCGCATGGGCGACCTTATCGCGGTGATGAAGCAAGGCGAAGAGTCAGGTTGTTTTTCGCCGTGTGCACGGTGGTATATTTATCGTGGGGCTCTTTCGCTGTCAGAGTCATTCCCTTCACAATCATGTTCGTCCAGGTCCGTCCTAGGCTGCAGGGCCAAGGAGGTTTCGCGGGCTCCGACCCCAACCAAACCCTCCTCCCTGCAGCCTGGGCGTACTTCAACGTGCTGGATGGGTGGGGTCTCTTGACTTTCGCATGCTCTTGGTTGATCGTGGCCAGTCTTGTGAAAGCTCTGGCGATCGGCTATTGTACCGCTACGCATGATCCATGTTCGTGGCCATGTTGCTTCCTCACATGGTGTCCTTGATAGTGGTCAACTTTGGTGAAAGCGCTGGTCATCCGCGTGTTCCCACTCTGCATTTTCCATCATCCTGGTCAAAAGATGAGTAATTATGTGAGTCAGTCAGTGGTGCAGGCACGGGCCGTAATGTGGTGACGTCGTTCCTAGCGCACGTGAGATTATTGTTCCCTCCTTGGACGCGGTCTTCATCTGTTGGCTGTCGCCGCGAACTCAGAATACAATTTTTGATCCGCGGGTCGAGAGCGACCATCTTCCGATAGAAGCTAAGCGGGCCACGCACAGCTTTCATTAGCAGAAGGGGGGAAAAAGAAGGCGGGGCCTCACGTCAAGGCCAAGAGAGGGCAAAGGCCTGGGATCAGGCGGTGCCGAAATCGAAGTGCAAGAAAAGGTACTCCTTGGACAGGAACCCGGTGGCGAAGTCCCGGGAGGCGAAAAGCCGGTGGTGGTGCCGTCAGCGGCGCTTCTAGTATACACGCACTCAGAATACAAGCAGCAGGTGAAGGGCTTCAGTTCGTGGTTACCATCCTCCTTTCCCCCGCGTCGCTGGACAAGTTTCGGGGGTGGCTTAGATTTGGGACCTAGTCGCTGGACATCACCATTCTACTTATCCTCCCTCCTCATCCCTCCTCCTCATCCTTATCCGCTTCTTTCCCCCCATCCTCATCCCTCCTCCTCGTCCTCCCTCCTCATCCCTCCTCATCCCTCCGCCTCATCCTCATCCCTCCTCCTCATCCTCATCCCTCCTCCTCATCATCCTCCCTCCTCATCCTCATCATCCTCCCTCCTCATCCGCTTTCTCCTCCTCCCCCCTTCATCTTTCCCCGCCCGCCCCAGGTGTGGGAGGTGCAGCGCCCCCGCGGCCCGGCGCCCGTGGCGGGGCGACCGGTCCTCGTGCAGGCGCCCAGGGGGGGCGAGGAGGCAAGATGGGGCATCGCTCGGACGTGTGCAGTTTTCCTTCGGCAAGGACCATCGAGGAGCATCCTTTATCATTTGGCGAAAAGCCACGCACGAAACCGAAAAAAACACAGGGAACGGACGTCCGAGCGATGGCCAGAAGACGGGGCGGACGAGGGCCGGGAGGGGGCGGAGGGGGAGACGCCAAGCTAGGAACGCTCGCGTGATATCTGACATCCTACCCCTCCCTCCCATCCCTTACCATGGCGAAGATCCCCTCTCTACTCGCACAGTCGGATGTTGAGCAGGGCAATGATCCCGAAAGGGTACGCGATGCATTGTAGAGCACGGCGTGGCATGGCGTAGAAGAGCAACGCAAAGCGTAGTATGTCGGGGGGCGGAGGGGGAGACGCATAACGGAAGGATTTCCAGGATTTCCGCCATCACGTAGTGATCACCAGGCTCAGATTCGATTTCATGCAAGAGTGACCTTTCGCCGGAGGGACCTTCGGTGCGGGCCCAAGGGGGCTCCCCGATCGCCGAAGGCGATGCGGTATTGGCGTCTTGCGCGCTCGTGCTTGGCCCCCCCGCGGCCCCCAATGAGCCGAGCACCAAAGGTCACTCTTGCCCAGGGTCACTCCTTGCGTGTAGTCGAAGGATGCTCAGCACTTCGGAAACAGGCCGCGAGCAATCCTGTCAGGATACTCGCGCCCGGCCTTAGAAATTGGAAGCTTGCATTCATCCCCCAGACCCCTGAGCTGGGTCTGTCCATAGAACCCGCATGTGCGGCAAAACCAAATCTTAAGGTCTTATGATAGGCCAAGGCGTGTGAGGGACGAGTCCAACCACCAGCTAAGTGCAAACGCCTTCCCTCAGGAACTCTACACAGTTCACTGTTCACATGCTGGAGAAGGAAGCACTCATTTTGTAACCATTCGGCCACCCCCGCAAGAGTCGCGGAGCCTATGCACACGCTACACGCCCTCCCTTTTTCGGTCAGGGTATGTGCGGACGCGAAGCGTGCAAGTGTTATGGGAGGGGGAGGAGGGGGAGGGACTCTACTAGCACCCCGAATTTTCTGATCACCAGAAAGCTGAGATGCTCGAATGGGGTGTAAGCCTCCGAACAAGACGGGCCCGATGCTCGACACTGAGAATATTATGCCGATTTTCAGGCGTGACCCGCGCTCTCGCGGCGGCCTCGCCCGCTATGGCATCCACGCAACAGTTCCAGAACACCATCCACGATGGAATACGCCGAGTGAGCACCTCGGATCCAGACAAATGAGACGGAACCTGAGCTACTACAGTGCACGCGGGCGATCTGCCTTGAGAAATCAGCAGTTTGCCAACCTCTCTCCAACATATCAGACTGTGGGCCTTGGGGCCTGCGAAAAAGCTCAGCGTACCAACCTCGAGCAACTTCATCACAATCTGTGACGTACAAAAGAACACCTACACTAGCACGCAGAGCCCATTCGAAGGCCGAGAGCTCTCCTCTGGGCACGCTCTGCCCAGCGCCTGTAAGAGTTTCCATCAAGAAGGGCCCCAGAGACAAAGGATCGAAGCTAGTGAACGTCGCTAACCCGATGCCTACACGCCTCAGTCGAGAGTCGTGAATGTCGCGACCCCCCGAGGCGTCCCCAAACAGTACAAGGGGCCCAGCGGAGGTCCCAACTCTCAGACACCCCGCCCTGAGACCACCATTCCCAAGACGGCCCCCACGGATCTGCTCCATGGAGGGCGGGGGCTGTATGGAGGTCCAGGTGGAGGGGATGAAACCTCTCTTTCAAAAGCACGGGAAAGCTTCAGATTCGGCAACAGTTTGCGGGAGCAAGTCGTTAGACTCATCATAAGCACGAGACCCTTGATCTTCTGAACAAGTCCAGCAGCGGTGGAGAGGAGCATCCCGCTCGGCACCGCATCGATCACACAGATCGTCCGCTCGGAGGCTTGCTTCGTGGCTGTGCACCTTCGGCCAATAACCTCCAGTAGCCACCGTCACCACGAGCTCCGAGAACTGTCTGCCCTTGCGTGCATGCAGCAGGTCTAAGATCATCGCGCGCAGCGAGCACATGTCCGCGCCTCCTTTCAGTCCGCCACCGCAGAACAGTGCGGAGGCGACTTGCCACTGCTTCAGCTCGCACGTTCGCTCCAACTCGTCCAGCAGAGGGGCTACCGGATCCAGCGCCTCGAAATCTTCGCTGTCAAATAACCGCGTGTGGATTTCGGCGGAATCGTCATTCGGCACATCCCAGTATGTAGGAGTGTTTGGCGACCCTCCAGCTTCGAGCAAATATAACATCGCCGCCGCCATCGGGCCCCTGACATGTCGCACGCGCCGCCCGAGAGGGAGGGGGCGCATGTGTGCCGCTGCTTTCGGCCAGGCCAACTCGATTGATCTCGTCCACCTGGTCTCAGAGAGCCAGACTGCCAACCATTGTGAAATGCATTTCCTAGGTAGCTGCGGTCCTGGGTCATGCCCAGGCAATCTGTCGGCGGCGAGCGAGGGGGGGAAGTGAGAAGGAGAAGGCCTTCTCAGAAGGGGGCGGGACTTCTCAGAAGCCCTCGCGCCTTCTGAGAAGTGTTTTGTGTCTTCGGGGAAGGCTTAGAAGACTTCTCAGAAGGTCAGGGGACCTCCGAGCCTTCTGAGAAGGCCCGCCCCTTCTCACTTCCCCCCCGCGCTCGCTGCAAAATCTGATCGATGAGAGTGTTGCTAGGCATCCGCCACGCTTCGACGAGCCTGCCGCTGCCCCAGGTCGGCGGCGGTTGGCCGACGCCGTCGATCCAATGTGTCCATATACATGGTGCCCGTAGGTGGCCGCTGCCCGCGGCCCTGTTCGCTGATGCTGGCAGAGGCCTGCCACCGGCGAGCGGCCTGGGCGAAACGGCGCAGACGAGCGTGGGACTGACCCGACTTAAGCTGCCTCTGCCGCACGGTGGCGCGTCCTTGGCGTCTCCCACTGCTGAGGTCGACGCCCAGGTACGCCGTCTGGAGAGCTGCTCGCAAGTGAACGCCCTTGCGACGCAGCGCTCGCACCACCGCTATAGCGTCAGCATGATGCGAACAAGTGATGACGCTCTTGTCCGCTAAGCCGAGGTGCGCACACTTGAACTCCCTGGTCGTCTTGATGCCTCCACAAACCAAGGTTGATCTCACACGCCGTCTCGACCCAGACACTCGCTGCGGCAAATTTTCACTCCATCTGCGTTCTCGAAGAGAACTGAAAAATTGCTCAGCCGCCGACGCACGTCCGCCGTGATACACTTCGGCGAACCTCGCGCCGCTGCGCAGGCCCTGCGCCACAGAACACGCCACCTCAAAGGGTTTAGAAAAACGACTGAGTTGTTCCAACATGCGCGGTGCGAGACACAGCTGTAGTTCGAGAAATTTAATTACTCGTCGGAATCCCTGTTCCGAAGCACATTGGGGGAGAGGCCCAAACCCGATAGAATCGTAGAACGAGGCGATGTCCCATGACGCGTGGCCACTCGGGATCTGCAGCCGCGCGCGAACCTCATCTTCCAGCGCCCGCGCGGAAGCCTCTCTCAAGGCGCTCTTCCCTGCGATAGCTGCGCCCCAGTGGCCCGCCTCAGCCTGATCGATGGACCACTCCTTCAGCTCCACCTCGCGTGCCATGGACGAGACTCTGGCCAGCGTGGCGACCAGGCCGATGACCCGATCGCCTCCAGATTTGTTGCCGAGTAACTTGCCCACAATATCAAGACTCTGCCATGGCCGATACAATTCTTCTTCGATAAGCAAGGACACATCACAAAGAGCCTGTACCCCTTCGCCTGGCAATCGTTGAAAGTCGATTGGCGAGGGCCGATCTATGCCAAGACCTGCTCGCGGCTTCATCCGAGACAAAGCCGATCTCACATCCGTGACCGTGAGAGGGGTCAGCTGCTTGATCTCAGCTCGTTCCCTCACGGCAGCGCGCGAATGATGGATGCGCGAGTCGCTACTGGGGACTTCCATTTTGAATGATAAGCTTCAACCTTGCGGTCCGCGATGTCCTTGGGATATACCAAGACTCCTTCTCCCGATAGAACATGCAGCTCGTCGCGATCAGGATTTGGGTCTTTGTTTCTGCGATGCGCCACTCCTTGGGGATCAAGAGACGAAAACCATTGTTGAAACTCGCGAAGCGACGCAGCCGCCGCCTTGTTGTGTGCCTTCTTGGACGCACGAAATGCTTGCTCCTCTAGTCTGGCCAGCTGCTCGATGTCCAGCACGGTCAGACTACGAAGCGGGGAAAGCCGATCCGGCGCCCTCGAGAGGTTAATCCGCCAGGCGGGCTCCAGCGGCGGCCAGTTGGCCCAGTTGGACCGCGCCGTCTAGACGCCTCCGATGTCTGAGGGCCCTCTGCACCACGTTGTGGACCCTCGTCCACCATGCCGAGATGCCGTCCTTCAGCGGCTGCGTGCGGATGTGCTCTCCTGCTTGACCGTCGTGAGCCTGAGAGCGCAACCTGCACTCCCAGACCTGACGCGGGTGCCGAGCTCGTGGCGTGGCAAGATAGTCTGCTCTGCAGGCTCCACCCACCGGGAGAAAGCAGTGCTGACTGGAAGGATGTGGGGACCTCGGACTTCGAAGGCCACCGATTGCTGCGCAGGGGGCCACACGCCGCGACAAGAGCGCGAGTGCCAAGAAGCTTGAGCCGAGGCGGCGACCCGCGAAGCTTGGCATCGCTCGGACGTGTGCATTTTTCTCTCGGCGAGGACCATCGAGGAGCATCCTTGATCATTTGGCGAAAAAGCCACGCACGAAACCGAACAAAAACACAGGGAATGGACGTCCGAGCGATGGCCAGGAAGAGGAAGGGATCGAGAAAGTCGGGGGGGGGCAGGAGGCGCATCGGCACCAGCAGGGGCGAGACGACTGCTGGCTCCCCCCAGCCAAGGGGTCGATGTTCCTGGGGCGCCCAGCTCGGGTGGAGAGCTGTCTCGCACCCTCCAACCTCGCCTGACCGAACCCGTCCAGGGAGACCCGAATTCTCGCGACTGGCAGCTCCTACTGGAACGAAACTAGACTCGTCGGCCCTAGCGTCTTCTTCCTCGGGGTCAAACTCAAAAAGAGGAACATCGGGGCGCCTAGGGTCCGTGTCCTCGTCGCCAACGACCTCGGACGAAACCGCGGGAGAAGGGTCGATAGCTCCGGGCTCCTGAGGGGCGCGAGGCTCACTGTTCAACACTTACCGCGCAACTCGTCACAGTCATTGCGAATGCGCTCACGTTTTTTGTCAGCTGCCGCCTGGTGCTCAACGCGCTTAGCGCTGGACGTAGATCCTGCACTTCTAGTGCGTGGTAGACGAGCTGCTCTCCCGTCCCGCGCAATTTCACTTCTAGGCCAATGTGTGGGGCCCATGGTGTGTCGACAACCGCACTGGCGCTCATGATGTAAGGAACACAACATTCAGAAACCGTGGCGAAATCGATGTGCGAATTACCTGTCCCCCCTATACAGGCGCGCTCGGCAGCGGCCCCGTTGATCTCCCCGCCGATGCGCTTGCAGAAATCGTTCCGAGCAACAACATTCACATCGATGTTATAGTCACCGACGACGAGCCACGGCAACTTGACTGACGAAGAAATGCGCCTAGCTTCGAACATCTCTGAGCATTTCCACCTGCAAACTGCACAGGTGGATGGGCGTAAAACAGTACTATCAGCAAAGAGGAGCCGCTCATGTGAACCAGCGACGGCATCGAACCGTCGAGGGCGTCTGAGCCCTCTGCGCAGTAACTGCCAGTGACTTCTCGAGGCCGATCGAAACGCGGTGGGCGTTCATGTGCCCCTGGACGAGAAGGATCTCCCCTCCCTCGTTGATGCGCCCATCCGTCGCCGCCGAGGTCGATCTTCCCGTGCCTCTCGCAGGATTGTCCTAATGCTTCACCTTGAGTGCCCTTTCCCGTCTAGCCCACTTCGCACGAGCGCGCTTGCAGACGCGGCACTCCGCGACGCCCAAGAACGCGCACTTGCTGAGGACCTCCTCCATCTTCAGATAGTTCCAAGACTTCGGGCCCAGGCAATTGAGACTGCTGAAAAACATGGCGCAGCTCGCCGCGTCCTCCGATCTGGTGGGCATCGAAGCCCCCGCGCCCGATGGAACTTGCGGCTGGGTGGCGGCGGCCTCCACTGAGCTGGCCGCCGCCGCGAGACCTCGCGCATCCTCGCCAGCGGCCCCAGCTGCCTCCTTCGCGGCGCTCTCCCCGAGGGGCTGCGCCGCGCGGATGCGCGCCATCTCCTCCTTGATCTCCGCCTCGGACGGCGAGCCTGGCGCCCCCGCGGCCGTCGGCGGCGTCGGCGACGTCGCCTCCGCGCCCTGCGTCGCCGCCTCCGCGCGAGCTCCGCCCAGACGGGCGCCCCCCGCGCCTGCCGCCTCGGGCGTCGCCGCCGCCGCCGCCGCGCCGGCACTCCCAGCGCTCATGACTGCGGCCCTGGGCACTACCTCCTCGTTCTCCGCCTGCCTCTTCTTTATCTGCCTCTCCTGCACCTTCTCGCGCAGCGCCAGGGCCCCAGCGCGCCACTTCCCGACCTGCTCCGCCTTGGACACGACGCTCTCCTTGACCGGCAGCAGCTCGCGCTCCACGGCCTTCAGTTCGGTGCGCTCGCCCTCGGTGAGCTCCTCCATGGAGTCGATCTGCTCGAAGAACTCTTCGTCCCACGTGACGTTCATCATGGGCGGCTGGTTCGACGCTGTCGGTCCGCACTCAGCAGCGCGCACTCCGAACCCGACACACTCCAACTTCTCGAGCGAGGGCCACCGCCGCCGTGCGCTTGTTGGTCTCGGCCAGCGCCAGCGCCCACGCCGTCTTCTCTCCCTTGGCCTGCGCCTTCTTCACGTTCCCCAAACACTTGGCAACTTGGGAGGCGGCCTGGGCGTGCTTCACCGACGCATCCTTCCGCGAGCCCTCTGCTCGTTGAGCTGCCCCGGCTGCAGAGATGGAGGAGGCTGCTGGAGCTGCTGCCGCCCTCTCTGCAGCCGCTATCTGCTCTGCTACGACCTGCTTGCTTGCTGGGTCGGAGAGGCGCCCCATGGTCGTGACGAGCGCCTGGTTCGTGCCCGTGACGTTCTTCTTGGCGCCGCCTCCCACGTTCTGCAAATCTGGCTGCTGCTGGCTGCCTCCGCCGCTCTTGGGCATCGACGCGTACAGCTTCATTGGTTTGTTACACTGACGACATCGACCTGCGTTCTGCTGCAATCTGCTATTGAACGCCTGCGTGCCGCATGACGCACATGTGCTCCACGGTCTGGACATGCCGCCTCCGCCGCCGAACACACAAGCGCTGCCTCGCTTTCGCCAGCCCAACTATCCGCCCAAAGGACGAGCGGCGAGCGGACTGCCCCCCGAGCGCCACGTGGAGGCGCGAGGTTGGGCGGGCGAGCTGCCAAAATGGTGCTCGAGCCCAAGTTGCTCGAGAAAGCATCACTGAAGGCGACGGGGGCGGATAGGGGGAGGAGGACGGAGCGGCGGGGGGCGGGGCGGAGGGGAGCGGGGCGGAAGGGGAGAGGCAGGCAGGGCGGAGGCCTGGAGGGCGAGGGGCGGGGCGGAGGGGGGACCAGGGCTCGCGCCCCTCCGTTCTGGCGTCCCTGCTGCCACGCTCCGCCTCTTAGCCTCGCCGCACTGGCCCTCGCGGCTGCCCCGCCCTCACCAGCCTCGAACTCATCCCTATCCCTAAGATTGGCACGCCGAAAGGCGATGGCAATCTTAGGGATACACCCTCAGAAAATAAGGGAACCCCTAAGCTTGGCGTCGTGATGAGGAGATGCCCAGCACAGGGGTAGGGAGATGTTCCAGGCTGGTAACCTCCTTGACCGTGCTGCTGTGGGTTCCCTATGCGTGGATCCAGCTTCCCCGCGACGCGTGAGCCGGGCAGGTGCGCGCGCCCGCCGGACCTCCTCTGCGCCGCGCCGCCGCGCCGCCGCGCCGCACTTCCAAACAAGTGCTCCATTTCTTCCTATGCCCACCACCCACCAAACCACCCCAACCCAACCCGAAGGCTCAAATTTACCCTCGATTTCCAGTGGGGGGGGGTCGGGAAACACCGAAAAAACACATGTGGAGTGTTGAAGACGAGGGCCCCGCGAGTTGCGCGCGCCATTGCTGCAGCCGACTGTGGCTGGTTGAGCGCCGGGCCTGGTTGGACGGAAGTTTTGGCGCGAGTTTGAAGGCGGCCCTGGGCAGGCGGCGGGCGAGTGCGATCGGCGGCGCAGAAGGAGAGGGGGGGGGGCGGGACGGAGGAGCGACCCGAGCGTCGGGGGGCAGCTGGTGCAGCCCTGAATGGCTTAGATGGGCACCCCGTCCTGGCGGCGCTCCTCGCCGATGCGCGGGACAACCTGCTTCACAATCTCACATGTTGCTCGGATGTCTGCACGCCTCCTCAGCGCGGCACCCCGAGGGTGCAAGCTGTCGTCAGCAACTTGCTCCCTGAAAATCAGGAGGGGCCCCAGGGCATCGTCGGGTGATCAATCCGATCCGCTCTGGGCCCGAAAACATCAAAGCATGCTTCTGAAAACGCGTTATACCGTTCTGTATGTCTCTTACCGCCTGCAGCTATATCACTTAGTGGACTGTGGCCAACAGCCTCACGCCAACTCCTCTCGCTCAGCACTATGTGTGGGAGCCTACCTAAGTGCCCTGGCAGGCGAACGAAACGGGGCTGGGTACGATTCCTGGCGTACGTGCAGGGGGCCTGGCTCCCTTTCTCCTCGCGACGGGCGGGGGTTGGCGCAGCCTGCACACCTGAGTCTGACAACAGGCGGGCTGAAGCGGGGCGCTCCTCGCGGCGCTCCCTCATCATGCGCTTCTCGTAGACCACGCCCGTCACGAAGCCCGCGGCGATCAGGATGATCGTCGCAAACACTATGATCATCGTGCCGTAGGCTTCCGTCTGGCTCGCACCCGCCGTGCAGGTGCTCACGCCCGATCCGCAGGCGGTCCGAGCCGTCGCACACAGCAACAGCGCCGCCAGGACCTGGGCGGCCTCGTCCGGCCCGAAGCCCCCCACGGTACTGCTCACGATCCCGCGGTTCGTCATGCAGGCTTGCAGCGCCTCCTGGTCGAGCGCCTTCGTCCCTGCATCACTCGGGTTCTTTTTTTACCGTCGACTCGCTCGATCTCGAACTGCTTCTCCCTCGGCGCCTGCTGGTGCCAGAGACAGCGTGTCTGCAGGTGTCGCACCCGCCCGCAGCCCACTCGGTGGATCATGCCGCGGGCCGCGTCCGAGTCCTTGCGGGTGATCAGCTTCACGTGCTTCACGTCCGCTGGAAGTCCAGCTCCCAGCTCAGCGATCTCGACCATCACATGCTTGACTGACTGTGATCCCTGGAGCCGCCGCCGGGCCGCTCGCATAGAGCTCCGTCTCCGCGCTGCGGAGCGCGACGGCACCCAGGGTGATACTCCAGCTCTCGATGAGATTCAGGAGGGAAAAACACACAGACACAATTTATCGTCGATTCCCGACAAAGTATAGGAAAATATGGGAAGTGTGGGGAAGACAAAAACCCAGAAAATATAGGAAAATATGGGGAATCTGGTTATTTTTGTGTATTTATTTGTGTGTCCCAGGGCCCCTTCAGAGATGGCCAGCGGTGGGGTCTCCGACCGGATCGTGCCTGCCGACGTGCGCTTGCACGTCTGGACGTCGCCGATCCAGTCGCCGTCAGAGTGCACCACGATGTCGTTCCAGGACTTTGGCATCGCTCGGACGTGTGCATTTTTCCTTCGGCGAGGACCATCGAGGAGCATCCTTGATCATTCGGTGAAAAAAACACGCACGGAGCCGAAAAAAAAGGGAATGGACGTCCGAGCGATTAAGAGTGTGCTGCACGTCTGGACGTCGCCGCTCCAGTCGCCGTCGGAGCGCACCAGGATGTCGTTCCAGGACGCCTGGTAGAGGAACTCGATGCCGACGTCGTGCGTCCCAGCCAGGTAGCGCGCCAGCCTCCGCAACCTCATCATACTCAGACGCGCCGGATGTGCCATGTCTGATGCCAGCTGCTTCACTGCGAACTGGATGTCGAAACGGTCTGGGCCGATGTGCATGCACATACATGTACCCCTGCAGTAGATCGCCTTCTCGGCCCGCTTCAGCTTCTCGAGTGCATCTCGTGCGTTCTTGCCAGTCGCTCGACTGGCAGGCGTCGGGGACGGCTTCGCGCCCTTCAGGTCCAGCAGTGTGCTCAGGTTCTCGAAGTGCTTCGGGTCAGGCAGCAGCATGAACCCGTTCGGGCTCCACAGTAGAAGCCGTCGTAGGACCAGGCCCTTGTCGTCAGCGGCTGGCCCAGCCCTCGGGAGGATCTTGGCCTTGAAGCTCCCCGTGATCATGGCGTCCACCTTGTCCCGCTGCTGCGATTCGCCCTCGGTGTAGGAGTCGTCACCGTGGAGACCCCGACAGGCAGTCCCACTCGCTGTGATACGCCAGGCAGGGCACCGTCGACAGGATGCTCCAGCCGTGCTCTCGGCACGTGTCCCGCACCAGCTCCTGGAAGTCAGCGCTTGACTCCCGCATCCCGTACAGTGCCTTACTCACGAGCCAGAGCCAGTCTGGGCAGTTCAGCTCTTCTGGCGGCTCAGCCCAGACTGCCTCCTTCAGCTGCGCATGGACGAATGCCACCGAGATGTCGTGCGATGCAAGCTGCCTTGACTCTCCACGCGATGCCAGCCTCGAGATCACCAGCTTCAGCGCCCATGTCGGAGGTGCCCCTGTGTAGTGCTCTGGTGCGGAGACGCCTCCTGCGAAGTCTCGCGCGACTATCCGTGATCGCACGCAGTCTGGTCCCTTCCGTGTGTGGAAGAGCTTGGTGGAGATCACCGTCTCCCTTGCTGGCTTCACGCTGCGCTTCTTCCAGACCATCACCTCGAACTCCTCCATCTCGTCGAGCTCGCGCTTCACGCCCTCCAGCACCAGCTCCTTCGGGAGGACCTCGCCAGTGTACTGGTCGTGGAAGCCGCCCGCGAACCAACTCTCGTCGAAGGTCGGGACATGGGCCTCCTCCTCGCAGAGCGCGCCGAGGGCCATGGCCTCCGCCTCTGGGTCGGTGTCCATGGGCGCAGCGGGGGCCACGTCGATGACTGGCCTCTTCCTTGCTGGTTCTCCGTCGTGGACTGTGTCACCTTCGCGCTTCGGACCCTGGAGGTGCGCCGATGGCCTGTGGCTGTTCTGGCTGGCTCTGAACTCCTGGGTCTCCTCCTGGAGGTCCTGGGTTCGGGACTTCGGCGCCGCCTGCGCCGCTCGCCCGCTGCGTCTGAATCAGCTGCTCAGCCTGCTTCTTGACTATCTCTTCGAAGCGAGCCCTGCGCGCGATCGCGCGCGCGCTGGACAGCCCCGGGTAGGCCGTACAGTCAGGGCTCTCGCCGTGCTCCTGGCTCAGGGCGCGAGTCATGTACCTCCGTCTCGTGCTCACCACTGGGGTCTCCGTCGTCGGGGCCCTAGGGTTCCATGGCACGCCGATGAACGTCCTGAACTCCTCCTGGATCCAGCGCTCGCTCTCATCACGTCTCTTGAATGACCTGGTGAACTCGATCCCTCGTGCTGCGCCCGCGACAGCCTCATCACTCTCGTCCCTCCGCCCGAGGAACACTCCTGAGGCCCATCGTGGGTCGAGCTTCGACTGGTCCTTGCGAATCAACTTGAAGTCCACGGTCGCGCCCACACCCGCGAGAGGCGATGTGAACTTCTTCCCTCGCATCGTCGCCCAGGCACTCCGACCATCACTCTTCAAGACGAACCTGGTGATGATGTGCGCCGAGTGCCTGACCAGCCACGGAAAGACCACCGACTGGCTCGTCACCTTGGTCTTGCACTTGTCCTCGATGACGGCCGCGTAGGTGCGAGTGAGCGACTCCACCCTGCGCGCCACCACCTCGATGCCGCCATTCGCCTTGCTGACGTGCTTCGTGGACTTCTCGATCGCAGCGCGATGGTTCTCGACTCGGCGCCGGCGTAGCTCTCCGAGCAACGCCTGGATGGCTGGCTCCTGGTCTGCCCTCAGCACGACCTCGCCAGCGCCCCGCGCCTCGAGGTAGAAAAGCACGAACTCGACTGCAACGTCGTCGATCCCCTTCTTTGCCACCTGCGTCGCCCCCACGGCACCAGGGGGCCCCAGCACGAAGACCAGAACCGTAGCCTTCTGCCGCCCCCCTTCGCGCGCCAGGAAGCAGTAGTCCAACGCGAGCTTCGCGGCCATCGACACCTTGGACTGGCTCTCGTGGGGATCCTCAGTCGCCTGGCCCGTCAAGCAGCACCTGCGCCAGGCGCGGCACGGGCAGTGGGTCAGCTCGCGCCTGGCCTTCTCCTCCGCGCTCGGCCAAAGCGCAAGCGCTTTGCTGAGCGCGGGCCTGGCGTCCTCACTCTCCTCGGGGTCGTCGTTGAACCTCACGCGCTTCTTGGGGTCCTCATCCTTCTCCGTCGCCGCACATAGCTCGCCGCTCCTCGAGCACCGCCGAGCTGGGATGACGAAGATGCAGTTCTTCCGCCTCAGCTCGATGGACCTGTTCTTGCCGACGCTGTCTCTCACGACCGTCGCCAGCTCCTTCGCGTGCTTGGGCTTCACGATGTAGCTCCCTCCGTCCAGCAGCCACACTCCGTAGCCCGCGTCGACCGCCGAGCTTGCTGCCATGATTGGCTTCCGCACACCTTTCGCCTCGAAGTTCGCCGTCAGCTGCTCGCCCGAGCTCTGGTCCACCACGCCCACCTCCTTCCTGCCGTAGTGTGCGACCTCGTTGCCACCCGCCTGATAGAGCGCCGTGCAACGGCACTCCTCCACAGCGACCTCTGGGGCCCACGTCGGTGGGCAGACGCTCTTCGCCGCACGCGCGTCGAAGAGGAGGTCGAAGTCGTCGCCCTCGAGCGCGCAGCAGTCCCCCATCACGATCACCTTGTCGGTCAGGGCGAAGACGAACCCGTCTGCCTCATCGTAGTAGTCATCATCCAACAGCGCCGTCAGCGCTGCCATGTCTCCCTTCTCGGCGTCAGCACGCTTGCCAGTGACCTTGTCAACTGGCTTGCCCATGCATCGTCCTGCTATGTCTGGCTTGGTATCCTTGTTCGTGCTGTCCGTCGCCAAGACTCTGCACTCTTGCTTCGCGTGGTTCGGCTTGGCGCAGTAGAAGCAGACCCTCTTGCTCTAACTCTTGCCGTCGTGGTCCTTGCCTTTGCCTGTCTTGCCCTTGCCCTTGCCTTTGCCCTTGCCCCCCCTCGTCATAGAGTACAGCTCTCCTGTCACGGGGCTCAGGTCCATGGGTACGGGCTCTTGCTCCTGGCTGGCCGTCGCGCGCAGGTACGAGATCGCCTCATTCCTGGCCGCTTCGTACGTCTGCAGGCGTCCCGCCTGCAGGTCGAGATGGGTCCTCAGGTTGCCCTCCAGGAGCTTACTGCTGAGCGTCGCCAGCTTGATTGTGTCGGCCATCGTGTCGCCCGACTGCTCCTCGTACTGCTTCAGCTTGCGCTCCCACGCGTAGATGTTCTCGTCCGCGTCGTGTCCACGCACAGGGTCCAGTAGGTGCTGCAGTATGCACTGGAAGCGGCTCGGTAGCTTCGGCTCGAATTCGATGCATAGTTGCCTCCAAGCCTCGATGCCCCAGCCCTCGGGCACACGCTGCACCGCGGATAGCGCTCGCCCCTGCAGGTGGGCGCCAGTGCATAGAAGATCTGCGCCGAGAGCCGCCTCTCATGGGGCTCCGTCGTGATGTTGCTGATGGGCTGGTCCTCGCCCGTCCTCCTGGCTGCGAAGCCCAGAGCTTCTCGGCACGATGCATCGAAGGCTCCTGCGTAGGCTCTGAACGTGAATGACCACTGCTGCCAAGCTAATCCACCCTCTGGCTTGCCCTCGCCCGTCACGCCTCCTGAGAACGGCAGCGGCTTGCCGAGGGCTCTCGTGTCCACCAGGGCGGTGCCGTTCTGACCCGCAGTCGTCGCCGCCGCTGGTGGTCCTGGAGGGTCTGGTGGGGCCGCCGTCGCCTGGGCCGAGAGTCTGTCGATCACCGGTCTCGCTTCGGCCAGCTGGCCCTGCAGCGCCGCCTCTTGGCGCTGTCTCTCGAGTAGCTGCTGCTCTGCTGCGGCCAGCCTGGCCTCCATGGCCCTGTTGGCCTCATCCATGGCTCGGGAACCACGCTCCGCTAGCATGCTATGGTTCCTGGACTGGATGTTTTGACAAGCCAATGGCTGCGGACAACCTGCTTCGCAATATCTCGCATGTTGCTCGGATGTCTGCACAGTTTCAAGCAGGTACACCTATTGAACAAGGGTCGTGGTCAAAATGGGACGTTCGCTTCCGCGCAGTGCACGTTCTTTTTGAAAACATGCAATACTTACAAGGATGGAGCACAGGTGGTTTTCACAAATCGTGTTCTCGTCGCCGCGCCCTGCACATATTTTGTAAAAGTCGCAAGGATGGAAGGCATGTCGTTTTCAGAATGGGGCTCTCGTGTGGAGTATTTTCGATTTCATGGCCAGATACTGTAAACTTGTGCAGCCGTTACACGGTTTGATGGTTGCTGTTTTAAGCACGGGGTATCATTAGACACTTTGATGAATGGTCACACTTTTCTCGCACCCTTGTCATGCCAGCTTTCCTTTTCACAACGGGGCTCTCGTCTGAATGGCATGTCCAAGCTGTGCTGGTCTTTCAAGGGGGCGCTGAACCAGGCGCGACCTTCATTTGGGAAAAGCTTCCTATTGCATGGGTGCTTTGCTCAGTATTGCTTGGCTTTGTTTGGCGATGTTTGGCGTTGTTGGGCAGACCTTGGCGTTGCTTGGAGTTGCTTGGCGTTGCACGGCGTTGCTTGGCACTGGTTGGTGTTCATCGGCGGTGTTGGGCATTGTTTGGCGTTGCTTGGCATTTCTTGGCGCTGCTTGGAAACACTGCCAAGCAACCCCAGGGCACCTCTTGTAAGAAGACAATACCTAGCAACCACCGTGGATTCCAGTGCGACCACGTTCGACGTCCACCAATGTGAACCTTTCTAGGTAAAGCTGTATTGGGGAGGTAGGGTGGTGTGTAGGGACTTCTTAGGAGGGAACTTGGGACTGGAGGATGTACTGCAGCATCACCGATGCATCGTGGTTTCTCCTGGTACTCAATCTCCTCCCTCATCCTCTCTTCCCTCCTCCCCCACCCGTTTCGTCCTCCTCCCGTTGCTTTTGTCTTTCCCCTTCTCTTCTTGTTCGCCCTCATCTTAATCGTCCTATCCTCGTTGGCGACAGTTTTCTCACCCTCCTTCTCTTTTCGTCCTTTCCTTCTTCCTTTTCATCTCCCCCCACATCTTTCTCCTCCGCGATACCGCGATATAGGATGTCAGTCCCCAGTGACGCTTGCCAGAGGAGAAGGTTCATTGGGTTGGAGCAGCCGCAATATGAGCAGGAGAGGTCGGATGAGGAGAATATGGGAGAGCAGGAGAGGAGTTGCAGAGAGGAAGAACATAGAGGAGGGGGTATAATAATCTATAGATTCGCAGGAGTACTGTCCTGAGTCGTCTGTTGCGCTCCTTGCGCAAGGCGGTGCCACGAAGTGGCACGCAGAAGTGCGCAGAGGTGGCACGTCCAAGGCCTCGTCCTCCTATTATTCGTGTCTCTCCCTCCTCTGTGCTTCCCGTGCCGGGCAGTGCCTCACAGGAGGCACTTCTGAGTTGACGTCGGCGTGTTCCTCCTCTCTGCCTCCGACGTGCTTCCCTCGTGCAAGGTCGTGCCTCAGAAGCTGAACGCCGCGACGAAGATCGAGGGCGTCGCCAAGGCTCTGGGGAAAGAAAGCGGCAAATCTACGCAACTGTGCGGTTGCTACTGCTCGAGGGATGGCAAGTAAGGAGGAAGAGGAGGGAGGAGCAGTAGAGATGAGGAAGCGGATGGAGGACGGATTGAGAGGAGGGGAAGGGAGGACGAGGAAGCAGAAGGAAGGAGGGTGGAGGAGGAGCTCGGGCAAGGGATGGGCAGCAGGAGGAGGAGGAGGAGGAGGAGGAGGAGGAGGAGGAGGGGTAGCATGCGTCAAGAAGAGGTCCCTCCACCAGAAATCGATTGGAGGACTGGAGCCATGTCCGAAGATTAAGTCACGGCGTAAGCATACTTTGTCGGAGCCCTGCGAGGATTTCTTGGATCGGAGCTGGGCCCCCCTGGGCGGCGCTTCCAGCGCCTGCCCTGGCGCGCTCCACGTGCCAGTGTGCAGGGAAGGGCCAGCGCCGATCTCAGAGATCCGCGCGGAGCTCCGGAGCTCCGGAGGAGGAGGAGGAGGGGGAGGAGGGGGAGGGGGAGGAGGAGGAGGAGGGGAGGAGGAGGGAGGAGGAGGGGAGGAGGAGGAGGAGGAGGAGAGGAGGAGGAGGAGGAGGAGGAGGAGGAGGAGGAGAGATGCTCATGCCGATACTTGCCCCTCGAAACGTCTTCTGGCAGGGCAGAAGCGGGCGGTCGGAAGAAGCAGAGGGCGGGGCCCACGGGAGGGAGGGCGGGGGCACGAGGTGGCCGCGGTTGAGCAAAGGGGGGGGCACGGCCGATCGGTCGGAATGAAAAGGGGGGGGGGCACGGGGCCCAGACATCGGGCGTCTCGAAAAAATCGAGATAGAGTTTTTTCATAGTTTTTGGCCTCTCGGGGCCCTCGCCGGGCCTCGGGACCGTCAAAAAAACGACTCGGGATGAAAAACCAGTCCCAGGGAAGTGGTCGGGAGGTCGGGGGCCCGCGTCTCGAAAAAGTCGAGACGTCGGACGTCTGGGGGGGGGAGAGGGGGGGCGCGGGGGGGCATGGCGGGGCAGGGGGTGGGGGGCACGGTCGGCCGGTCGGGATAAGCAGAGGAGGGGGGGGGCATCACGGGGGGACACGGCCAGGCAGGGAGGGCGGCACGGTCGGTCGCAATGAGCAGAGGGGGGCCCACAGGGGGGAAAGAGTGGGGGGGGGGGGGCTCGGGGGCCGCGGACGGGCTGGGGTGGCGCACGGTCGGTCGGTCGGAATAAGGGGAGCCGAGGGGGGCCGCGGTCAGGCAGGGGAACGCGGTCGGTCGGTCGGAATGGGCAAAAGGGGGGGAGGGCGCGGTCGGGGAGAGGGGGGGGCATGGGGGCCATGGTCATGCAGGTGGGCGGCGCGGTCGGTCGGTCGGAATACGCAGAAGGGGGGGGGGGGGAGGGCACAGGGGAAAGGGGGGGCGCGGTCGGTCGGTCGGAATAAGCAGACGGGGGGCCACGGGGCGGAGAGGGCGTGGGGGCGCGCGGCTGGTCAGTCGGAAAGGGGGGGGGGCAGGGGGGGGGCGGCGCGGTCGGTCGGTCAGAAGAGGCAGGCGGGGACGGTCGGAATCTGCAGACCTGGAGGCCACTGGGGGAAGTGGAGCAGGGGTGCGGGAGGGCGCGGTCGGGCAGGGGGCACGGCCGGTCGGTCGGACTTGGCTAGCAGGCGTGGGCCACGGCGGAGGGGGAGGGCGGGGGGGCGAGAGGGCGCGGTCGGGCAGGGGGGGCACGGTCGGTCGGTCGTGAGTGTGCAGACGGGTGCCGCGGGGCGGAGGGGCGCGGTGGGGGAGAGGGGGGGGCGAGGGGGGCAGGGTCGGGCAGGGGCGGGGGCACGGTCGGTCGGGGCGGGGGGCGCGGGGGAGGAGCAGAGGGGGGCGAGAGGGCGCGGTCGTGCGGGGGGGTCGGTCGGCTGGAATGATCCAACGGAGGATACGGGGCGGAGGGGCGCCGGGGGGAGGAGCAGGGGGGGCGGCAGAACGCGGTCGGGCAGGGGGGGGGGCACGGTCGGTTGGTCCTGCCCATCCCCGCCCAGCCCCCCTCCACATTGTTGCTTCTCCTCCTCACCCATTGCCCCGTTTTATCAAAACAGGGCAACGCGGACGTCGCGTCGGCGCGCGTCCTGCCCGAGGGGCGCTGGGGGGGGACCTGAAAGGGCCTGGGTGTACTCAGACGGAACCTTGCATCGATTTTGCGGGGAAGGAGCTGAGGCTCGCCAAACTAGGCATCGCGCTCAACACGCGCTTACATGATTTGGAAAACGTGCGTTGCGGACCCGAGGCGGACCCACTAAAACGTTCGACTTATTTCGTTGTTGCATATCCGAAATGATACGAATGATTGTTGTTCTTTCTAGTTCTATATTGTTTTGGACTACGTCGAAAACGTGGCAAACGATTGATTTGAGATTCCCAATGAGAGTTTGTTTTGGGAAGTTGTCATCTTCCCAGCTGTAGGAGGTTACGCAGATCATAATGTAAAAGACAGTACGCGGAGGGGGGCAGGCTACGACCTGGGAGTCTTCGGGGGAGAGAGGAGAGTGGTATGCATATTGTGTACTTTTAGCGGGAGGAGGGAAGGAACCAGAGGAGGAGGGCGAGGGAGAAGGTGGACAGAGAGGGATGGATTTTGGATACGCAGGTGGCGACCCTGGGTAGCATCGAACGTCCATTGTGGCCCAAAGATGCGCCCTGCTGTGAAACATTCCGGTTCTGGGGCATTGGCCGCACGAAGCGGGATTGCCTTGAACCCCTCCCCCGTGCTGGGCTCCCCCGTCCCAACCATTCGCACCCATTAGCGTTGCCCTCGTCCTTGTCTTTCTTCATCTTTCTTCTCCCCTTCCCCCTCCGTCGCTCCCTTCTGTTCCCCGAACTGTGCAAAACCCTCGTCGTGAATTATGATGCAGTCAGCGTCGCTTCTTGTTGCACAGTTGCGGTCCTGTTGGGTACCACATCGTGTAGGGGGGTTGCGCACGAGAAAAATGGAAGAGGAGGGAGGAGGATGAGGAGGACGAGGAGGGCGTAAAGAAGGATAAGGATGTGAAGGTAGAGTGTAGAGCACGAGGAGCAGGAAGGGCGCTGGGTGAGCACGACAATGCATCCGATGATGATGGTGATGATGGTGATGATGATGATGATGGTCATGATCATGATGGTGATGGTGATGGTGATGGTGATGACAATGATGATTGTGATGCTGATGATGCTGATGATGATGATGGCGACGATGATGATGCTGACGATGATGATGATGATGATGATGATGCTGATGCAGATGGCGACGATGCTGCTGATGTGAATGAGGTTGATGACGATGATAATGATGATTATGGTGATGCTGATGATGCTGATGATGATGATGATGATGATGATGCGTGTGATTATGCTTATGTTGATGATGCTGTTGCTGCTGATGCTGATGATGCTGATGATGCTGATGCGGCTGCTGACGGCGACGACAATGATGATGATGATTTTGGTGATGATGATGATGATGATGATGATGATGATGATGATGATGATGATGATGATGATGATGATGATGATGATGAAGGTGGTGATGATGATGAGGAGGAGGAGAAGAAGGAGTAGGAGGAGGAGCAGCAGCAGCAGGAGGAGGAGAGGGAGGAGGCGGCGTCGGCGGAGCTGCGCATGGACTCCGTGCGCCCAGAGTCAGGCAGAGCGATCGGGTCGTTGCTCGATCTGCTAAAGGCTCGAGGGGAGCGGCCCCGACCGAGCGTGCCTGGCCAAGCACGTCAAGGGGAGCGGCGAGCACAGCCGAGGCTCCAGTCGCACCTCACGCCTACTCCTCGTCACCTAGATCGAGTTTGAGCTCCTTGAAGAGGTCCTGGGCCTTCCTTTCCAGGGCTCCCCCAGGGGGCGTGGCCGAATTACTGCTTGCATTTCATGCCCCAGAGGTGCTTGATCACGATATTCTCCAAATCAGCGCATGTTGGATGCACACGAATGACAAGACTGTACATCTGCAACTTGCAACGCGCGACGGTTTCTTGGAGCTCGTCGCTTGCAGGCCCACCTCTGGGATCACTGGGCGGCGGGTGGTCTGCAAGGAAGGTCTGGATCTTCTCGAGATCTCCCTGTTCGAGGTGCTCTGACGTACTTGCCTCAAGCAGCAACGTTATGAATGCCCGTGTGTCTGGGCCGCCCTCATCGTGGCCACTCTTGCCCGTCGTGCGGTCGGCGTGGATCTTGTATGCCTTCTTGAGTCCCTGCGCTGCCGAGCTACAACCCGGACGCATCTGAAAACGACTGCCATTAGCATGCTTACCCCTTGCTTTGTCTGGAGGCACAACTTCGCGAGGATGGACAGCAGCTCCAGAATCTTGTCCGCGTCGTTAGCGCTGCTGGCGCCCCGCTTCTTCCGCGGGGATTCTGCGGCACTTCCTCCCAGGAAGGCTGTCCATGCCGAGTCTACCATGTTACCCATCTGGGAGTTCTCCCAAATCGATATGATATGTGTTCGGTGAGTGAGAAGCCAGATGCCACAGCGAAGAAGTGGCTGACTCGATCTCAATACCGCAGATGCGGCAAGAATAAGGAGGGGACTAATGATATCATTACAAGTTGCATTTCCTTTCTCCCATCGGGCGTCGAAGGACCTTCGTTGCAAACTCCTTCGCAGAGTATGTCTCGTAATGCTGACGGATGAGTGGATGGCCCGGCATGCACATCATTGATTGACACGTGCCAGCGCCTCAGCATGCGCATTGAACCAGTGATCTCGCACAGGTGAAGAATGTATATGATGCATCTGCATCGCCAGTTTATTGCCACAACGTCGGTGACACACAGCACCATCATCACACGTAAATCGCACTCCCATTCTTCCTGCCCGTCCTCCCCCACTACTCGCCCGCCATTTGCCCAGTGCTCCTCTGGTTTGTATTCCTGCTCCTGATGGGGCTGCTGTTGGTGCTGCTGCAAGTGTGGAGCCGAGGTGGAAGAGGAGCGAGGCACCCTGGCAAAATACACCACATCCGATGACAGTATGCCCACACCCCGCCCCAGAAATTCTGCACGGCACACAGGCGATTGAGATAATTGCAAAGGTCGGTCGGCGAATTCTGAAAGGCGATGGTTTCCCGAAGCGAATGCAAGGGCCCAGAGATCGTGACCCCACTGCAAGGTCCATTTGTGCAAGGTCCACTCCGGAGCCGATGCAGCTTTGCCGAGATTTTCGTCCTCACGGCTGGGCGCATATTTCTGAAGCAGCTGGTTGTCTCTATCAAGATTTGCACGTCACTTTTGGTGTTCAGCATTTTTCTGTGGATGATTTGCATCACGCTCTCATCGACCGCGCACGGGAAGTACAGCCCGTAGTGAAGGGGAAGGGGCATGCATGCCAGTCATCGGCATCGCCGTCCAGACTGCGGAAGTTGATTGCAAGGTTTCCGCCGACTTGCGACAGCCGGGTTGATGCTATCAGGAGTCTCTGGCGTTTGCGGCGGACCCGTCAACGCACCAAGGCGGGGAAACGTTTGTACGAATCTCTTTGAACACCAAAAACGAGACCGTTTATCCGATGATCATGGAAGTGGAAGGCGTACCGAGTGCTGACAGGAAAGCATGGTTCGAGGAGGTTTTCAAACTTGGGACGGACAGGTTTGCTGACCCAGAAAACACCTGACAAACCGATGCTCCGCCTAGGAGGGCTGCAAGCAGCGGTGGAGAACGACATCCGCGATGGCCGCCCGGAGCATCCTGTCACCCTGTTCGACGTCCTCCAGGGCCGCACCCGCCGCAAGACAGGCACGGCGGCTGGGAGGGACGGGGCCCCTCCTGAACTCTTCAAGCTGTTGCCTTTTCTTCTGGCCGTGCGCGTTTGGCAACTGTTTGTAGCTAGACAACAGGATCCTCATAGCGCGGACCCGGATGTTTGGAAGTTCATGGATTTCGTCGGGTTGCCAAAGGTACGAAACGATTTCCGTTCGGGTGCTAAAAGATGGATTGTAACATTGTGTACGTTTCAGAAGTGGTACTTGCAAGCACTAAGGCCAATGACCCGAGCACAATTTCAACCTAGCCGCGTACTTATCTCCGGCTTCAAGCCGGGTGCTCGAATTGATGATTTGGTGCTCGTATTGAAAGAGGTGGTACATATTGTTCTACATGGGGCCGTTCAATGTTTGTCTCTCCCAAGATGTGGCTACAGCATTCGACAACATGACGCACGCCTCCATCGCCCAAGGCCTTTACCGTAGAGGCGTGAAAACGGGTTTGGTTTACAACCTGGTGAGGGAGCTCTCCGGCGTGAACGTGAAGGCGAACATCACTTTTCTGGGCGCCGTGGTTTCGAGCGACTTCGAATTCAACCGAGGAGGGAAACAGGGAGCATCGGGTTTTCCGGGTCGGAGAGTGGGAACGCCGTGTCTGGAGTTTCCGATTGGAGAGTGGCGCCTTGCAGGAATGACGGTTGATATCATTGCATTGCAAAGGTGCATGGGGGAGAGGTCCACCGCTACGAAGACGTTATCAAATTTGAGGCGTTTGGGAATCTCTTAGGCGGGGCCGAGAACACCAAAACAATGGTCGACCACCGATTGCAGAAAAGCCGAGCGCCTAGTCTGGAAACATTCTAAAGCCTTGACCGGCCGTGGGACGATCTTGCAAAACAAATTGGCTTGGACGCGCAGCATGTCCGCGAGCGCAGCGCGCGGCAGCGCTTTTTGGACCCTGGACAAACCGCTTCTGCAGCGCATCCAGAGGTGGGAGTTGAAATGGCTGCGAAAGGTTTCGAGGTTGTGGAGGCAGCCGGGCGAGGGACGCAATGGGTACACGGTTAATAACGCCACCAAGTGGTATCGAGTTACAGGAACCAAAAGTGTACACCACAGGGTCCTGCAAGCAGTGCACGGCGGCGTTTGGCGAGAGCGCCATAAGACGACTGGTATTGGAGCGAGCCTCCTCTCAGAAATATGGACGCAGAGATGCAGAGCTTTTTGGGACACAGTGAAGGATTACAGCTACTCGCAACGCTTACGAGAAGGACTTGCGCGCAGTCGCACCAGCAACATCGTGGAGTGGGAGGACATCTTGGTCCAAGAGTACGGGCACACTTGGCGAGCTGACCAGGATGCGGGGCAAACGGCAGCCGATTGGAGAGGTTCTTCTGGCACATTCTTGGACAGCGTTTGCGCCCGCTGGGCATTCCTGGCTGTCCACGCGGCGAACAGCAAGCTCCAGAGGGTGAGGCGCCGAAGAACAAACAGGCTCGGAAGGCAGAGCGGCCTTGATATTTAGGTGAAGCAGTCGCTTGCGCCACCCACAAGCCAGCCTGGAACGACTTGGGCCGCAGATTCGTCTGTGTAGTGGCTTGCCAGCCCCTGCAAAAGGTTGCACGCGGGCACGCACCGCTGCAATGTGAATCTATGCGGCCGCTTTTCCATCGACTGTTACCAGTGCTTTGGGACATTTTTAATTGCGGATGGCCGCCTCCGCGCGACCGGGATGATCCGGTGATGTGCGTCAGCCGAGACAGCAATGTTTTGGCCGATTATTTGTGCAACTGTACGATGGACAGAAAGAGGTCCTGGAGAGAGGGAGCGCCGAACCCCACCACAATCATATAACATCATCATATTTTCTGATGGCCGTGCCTGGGCGGATTGCTCCGCCTGCGCGTGGGGCGTCGGTGCATGTGCGCCGGGGGTCCCAGAGGGCACCTTCCAACCCCTGGTACTTGGTGGATGCTACATCGAGCTTCCAGCGCATTCCTTCTTAGCCGAAGCTTTGGGACACGAGTCTGCGCTCAAGGAGGACAGATCCTGGATCCGCGCCCATTACAGACTGTAGTGGCCCAGGTCTTTGCCGCTGCCGCTGCCTCGTTCGCCGTCGCCACTCTCGCTTGCCCCCCCATTGCCTCTCTCCCCCCCTCGCTCGTTGTTGTTCCGCTGTCGCTTCGCTGCCTCGCTTTTGCCTTGTCCTCTTGTCCTCGTGTCCTCGTTGCCGCCGCGCTCTTTCGCTGTTGTCGCGCTGTCCTGGGTTTCTGTGCTTATCAATGTTTCACCCGCTTCCTATCGATAGCATTAAGGGTCGCTTCCCGGAGCTTTGTCCTCCACCGAGAAAGAAAGATAGCGATTTGTATTCGCCTGGACGCCGGACAACATGTTGCCACATCTTGAGGCGTCTTTCCCGGAGAGACACTTCGATGGGTCCGAGGCCCAGTTCACGACGTATTTTGTCGTTTGTCTAGGCCCTGTATTTTGTAGACCCGTCGTCTTGTGGGATTTCGTCGCATGCTTCTCCGCTTACCTGCCAGGCAAGGGTGGCGAGTTATCTGTCCAGCGCCTGCGTGTCCATACAGGAGAAAGCAAGCGCATCCATGCCACTGAGCCCGGCCTCGGACACCATGCATCGGAACACTGTTCTGCTCCACCTTCGGCGTGGCGAACGTGCACAGCATTTGCCCAGTGCCCCACAGCCCCGTCGGATCGCCTCGAGTCGTTTGCCCGTTTCGAAAGCCACGGAAGATCCGGCAGACACATGTGGTCCCAAGTACTGTGCAAGATGCAAGACAGTTTTTGGCAACAAAGATCGATGTTTCTTGGTAGACCGATCTGGTATACTCGACCGCCCTGGCACCACAAAACTTAACTAACGATTCAGACTTCCCCGGATTGTGCTTAATGTTCCGTGTTGCAAACACACGCGCGCATGTCTTGGCATATCCATACGGTTTCTTAAGGAGGTCCAAAGCATCTGAAATTGGTATGTTTTCTTGGAGTCGTTTGCGTAGGATTGTGAAGAAGGATCCACGGTACATTCTTCCTCCCCCACAACCTCCCATACGCTTCCACCCCACGGACTCTCGAACCACACGTGCATCTCAGGGTGGGCGGAAGTGATTTCGTCCAGACACGCGTGGTAAGGTGCCAAGAACCATGGACCAGCGATGGAATCTCCTGGGAGGGTGCCGATGCCCATTATGTATACTCGATCGGTCCCGGTGGATCCGTCGATGACAGTGCGCGCGTGCTCCAGACCTCGGCGCACATGTTTGCGATCAACAGGATTTCGAAACGCGCGAGCTGCATTCGGTTCCAGATCCTCGGCGTGCTGCGGGCACGCACAGGCGTTCGATACATCTAGGAAGTCGGTGGCATGGGACCGTCGGTTAGCAGCCAGCCGGGCGCGGGTAATCGCAACCATGGCGATGGTTTGTTGCCGTCCACCATGCCGCACGTATCCACAAACATAATCTCGGTTGTAGGTGTGTCCCCCCCTGTCCCAGAAAGTCCAGTAGTACGCTTTAGAGTAAGAGTCCGTTGTTTGAACCGCCCGTTGTCCTCCCAACCCTTTTTTTTCGATTCAGTTTCTATAAAAAAAATTGCATTGTTTTGCCAAAGCAGGAGAGTCCCAGACGATGTCGGCATGTTAGCGTACTGTACAGCTGTATCACAATCTCTTGTAAACGGTGCGCAGTTCCAGTAAACGGCCTCGAACGATCCCAGAGAGGTTCGCGACACAAAAACAACCTCCATATCCCAACAGGAAATCCCCATTGCGGTAGTGTTGTTCGCAAGGCGGCCCTTCGTATGTGTCGTCTTATATGTCAGAACGATTCGCCCGCTTGAACAAGACCGATACTAAGGCTGCGCCAGCAACCTGCGTAGCGCCGGCTTCTCCTTCTCTGGGCTGCACCAGGCGGTCGAAATCAACCACGAGAACACTGAAGCATCCTTCATAACCTGATGGTGCGTAATGAGCCAGGAGTTCAGCGGGAGAGAACGTTGGTGAAGACAGCACAAAACATACGTCGTTTGGGCCCCACTCCTTTGTCGCTGAGCTGTCGCGACACATGCCAGGCACGATGCAAGCTGCGGCGGCTCTACACTTCCTGCATGTCGGCCACCAATGCCCCAGTCCGTCGTGTGTATCGCAATCGCTTGAGTCGGCGGAGTTCCCGCGTAGCGGTGCGTACCCGTGCAATTGTTCCTTTCTCTTGCTCCTCCGTAGTTTGTCCTAATGCCCTGCGTGCCTCCCAACTTTCTTGTTGTCTATTCCGTATGTCCCGCTCCTCCTCCGTATCCACTCCGTGATTTCCGTCCCGTCGTGGCCCCCTTCTCCAATTCAACGACATCCCGTGCATACGTCGACACCACATCCCATGCCGTCCGCCATAATTTGCCAGGCTGTGGTAACAGAACAGCCTCCTGAATGTTACCCTCCAATTCGCGTAGTTTCGACTCGACTTTGGAAATGGAAGCTTTCCTTCCGATCCCAGTGAAACTGCATGAATTGATTGTGTCGTGGCCCCACCGCTGCGGCAGTGACTGCGCCGCACACCCGGAAGCACGCACCACGTCAGCAACCAGTGGTCGGTGATCCCTGGGAGAACGACTGAGAGCAGATTGCAGAGCATCCCTTGCCCGGTGCCAGATACGGGCCGAACTGCACTGGGCATCCCTTCCGAGGAAGCGCGATGAAATCCACGGTGGTTGGAGCGCTGCCGTTATTGGGGTGGAACGAATGTCCACAAGGCTCAAACGTGTTGACAAGGGACAGGTAGTGCTTGTCACACATGTTGGATGGCAGGGCACCGTTGAAATTGAAGTCTTGGAGCTGGAGTCGACCGTACGATGCCGATGGCCTGCGGCACAGGTCCCTCGCTTCCTATCCAGGCCCAGGTGCCCACTCGAGTCCAACAGCAGCACGGGAATGCAGCGATGAGGAAGCGACGCAACGAATTCGTCAATCCAATTGTCAAATCCTTTGTTTCGTTGTTTCTTCCTTTCCGTCTTGGGCAGCTGAACATTGCAACCCACAGTGATACACAGATCCTGCGTTTGTGTCTTGAAGCGAACTGCGCCAACCCTACCACGAAGAGCACACTCCCCAGACCAGACGTACCGAATACAGCGATCATTGACATGAGCACATTGAGTGAGCAACAAAAGACCAGAGTGCGGATCCCCCTTCCCCCATCGCAGCTCCAAGAATATAGCCATCCGTCGTTTTCAACCACCATGTCCGCCCGCATCCACATACTGACACGACCAACGAGCATACAAGAGCCGAAATTCTTCGCCACATCATCCAACCTTTCCGTCTGCACCAACGGTTGAGGATTGCACAAGGAAATGCAAACCATGTGGCCGGTCCCCCGACTGCCCCAGGGCGGGCGGCGCACGAGGTGGGGACCAAAGCGCAATTCAGGGGCCATATCGAACATCGAGTCTCCTGAGGTCTTTACCAGACTTAGCTGCGCAGCACCTACTTTGACGCCTGGAGGAGGAGGAGGAGGAGGAGGAGGAGGAGGAGGAGAAAAAAGGGCATGTGGAGGAGGAGGCGGAGGAGGAGGAGGAGGAGGGTCAATGTTGTTTGAGGTGGCGGTGGAAGTGAAGGACGCGGAGGAGATGGAAGAGGTAGAGGATGGGGACGAGGGACGACCGTCAGCGTGAAGGAGGTGGAGGAGGGACAACAGGCAACGAGGATGGGGAGGAGGCGGATGCGGATGAGGAGGCGGATGAGCAGCAGCAACGGGCAGGACGAGGATGCGGAATTGGAGGAGTAGGAGGCGGGAGGGGGAGGAGGAGGAGCGCGACGGCGCCGACAGCTCGCCTCGTCGCTCCCCCCCGTAGGCCAAGGGCGCTGGCAGGGCCCGGGAGGAGGCCGTCTTGGGGGCCGCGGTTGCGGCGCCGCCGTCGAAGATGATCAGGCCCAAGGATCGGGCGCGGGCGCAGGGGGGTGCGGGAGGGGCGCGAGGGACGGAGGAACGGAGGTACGGAAGGAGGAGGGGGATGGGGGAGGGAGGACCGAGGAGGCCTCCATGCAGGTCATGCAGCAGGCACTCGAGGGCCTTGACGATCAGATCCAGTCGCTACTCGCCAGTGTCGCGAAAGGATCGGCAACCGCCGACGGAGTTGAAGGACATACGTGAGCAGCAGTTGGCACACGGAGCCGTGACCTTCAAGGAAGCCATGGGGAACGTTCACCAGTCCTTCGGCAGCCACCCTAGCACCCTCAATTGCAGCTGAGACGGAAGAAGGTGCGCCGCCAACCGCAGCGGCCGCTGGGGCAGGCAGCGCGAGTAGCGGCAGTCAGGATGTTGTCATGGGTGTTTCTTTTGGCGCAGCTAGTGGCGACCAGGGGAGGCAGAACATTGAAAATGACAGGAGCCAAGAGTCGAAGTTCTCCACGGGCGCACTTTTGACGGATTGCACTATGGTAGGAGGAAGTTTGGTGGAAGGAGCGCGATTCCTTCCAGATGGCCGAGATGCCGCACATGTTCTCCGAGGCGGAAAGTCCAGTCCGTGCGCCTGTTTGCGGAGCCAGCCAGTGCTCACCTCGGGATCAAGTTTGCCATTGCACCGTCATGAGATAGAGGCGGCTGCTGGACGCAATCATTTCCGGGCAACCGACGGGCGGCAATCACACTGTCAGTCAGGCATACCAGACGCCCAACTCCGTCCCCAGAGGCAGAAATTACAGAACCCCGATTGCGGAGGCAACCTCGGCCCTCTTCTGCCGCATTTCATGTTGTTCGCGCCACAAGGTCTCTGTTTTGGAGCAACGGTCATGGCCAGCGCTGGGTCGCACAGCCCCGTTGGGTTGTGAGGCCAACACGGGGTTGTATCAACCCCGTTGGCCTCCAGAGGGCTCCCCACAGAGGTTCCCGAGAAAGATCACGCAACATGCCCGCCAACACGTGTGTGTGTGTGACTACCGCAAGTTGGTTGTTTTCTTTAGCCAGCTTAGGGCGAAAAGCAAACAGGCTCCATGCACTACCTACTTCGCGAATGTCGCACCGTGGGCTGACAACTCCTCATAGTACTTCAACGCCCTCGAGGACAATCCGACGTCTTCCAGTGTCCTCCTCATGGTCGGAGTTCACCCTCGCAGACACCCGCCTTCGCAGAGCCACGCCGGCCACAGCCCAACAGCTCATGGTGAAGGTGTGCTGGAACGGGAACGCAACGCCGTCTGCCAGTACAGCAGGACGTGGAGCCGATGGGCACGGTGGAACAATACGGCCGGTCAGCAAACATGCGCGCGACGGGCCGCTCGAGAACGGCAGGCATCCTGATCTTCGATGTCTGCTTGGCCCCGCACCCTGGGCTCTCTCAGGAACGAACTTCCAGGCATTGGATTAGGTGGGGGCCCATTTCAAAGCCCAAGGGAGGGCCCTCGCTGTCGTTGGAGACTGGAACGGCACGGTCGACCAGATGCACCGCTCGGGGCCTCAAATAATTCTGCGAGCTGTTTGGAGAGGCCCTGGGTACCCTGTGCCACTTGGTGACCGTCTCGTCGACTTCTATCTCATCGGCCACGACCTTGCCAAACTGTTCTACTGAGAGTGGGGCCCGACCAGCCAGCCGGGGGGCCCCACACGTAGGCATGGTCGTCACCCTGCGCGTCGACGAGCTCGTCCCATTTAAGAGAGTCATAGCGCCAAGACCCAGCATCAACATGGGCACTGCGCGCAGTTCGAGTTGAGGAGCTCTGCGAGCGAGGAATGGCAGACCTCGGAGACAGCTGTGGCGGAGGGACTTCAGCAGGGTCCTCACCCCCTCAGCGGCGCGAGGAGCTGGCCCAGACATGCACGAGCTTTGCGCGTGCAGCTGCGAGTTTCCGCGCCCGCCGTGACGCCGCGCTGGGCCTCGACGAAGCCGACCATTGGTCATCCAAGTCCCGGTGGCCCTGCCAGGTCAGCCCATAGCTTGGCAAGCTGATTGCACTGGGGGCGAGTGCGCGGGGAAACCCTGATGACGAGGGCGGTGGATCGGATTCATTTTTGGGGGAAGCTCGAGGGCGCGCCGGTGCGCGGGCAGGCGCGGGGCAGTGCAGAGGCGGCGAGTCTCGCGGCGGCCCAGCAGGTCCCGCGACTCCTGACGCACGACGGCGCCTGCGTCGCGCAGTGGGAGGAGGGGGGCTGCGAAGGTGAGGGATGCGTCGAAGCGGGGCAGAGTGGGTGGCCCAGCGCTTGGAGGAGGCAGCGGGGGGCAGCTCACTCCTGGCATCGCTCGGACGTGTGCATTTTTCCTTCGGCGAAAACTATCGAGGAGCATCCTTGATCATTTGGCGAAAAAGCCACGCACGAAACCGAAAAAAACACAGGGAATGGACGTCCGAGCGATGGCGAGCACTTCTGTCCAGGGCCCACGGCTTGTCGCGGGCGGGGCGCCCGCGGGGCGTCGGCGACACTTGCGGCCGCGCGAGGCCCTTCAGCGCAAGGGGCCCCAAGCGGCCCGGGGAGTCGGGCGTCCTTGGCCGCGCCGGCGCTCGGCCCACAGGCCCCCCAGGAGGCCGGGGGGCCAGGGGGGTCAGGAGGGAAGAAAGCACACAGACACAGTGAATCGTCGATTCCCCAGAAATTATGGGAGAAGACGGGAAGTGGGGGGGAAGACAAAAACCCAGAAAGTATGCGAAAGTATGGGGGATCCTGTTATTTGCGTGTATTTATTTGTGTGTCCCAGGGCCCCTTCAGCCATGTCGCAGTTGATCCCCCGGCAGGTCGCCCGCTGGAGCGCGCAGCCCGATCGTTGACTCAGTGCAGCTTTCCCTCGGGCAGGTTGTGGGGCCGATGCGCGCCGAGTTTCGCCCTTCCGATCTCCCCGCCTGGTCTGTGAACCTCGCGCAGGCTGCGGGGGCGATCGGGGGCGGAAAAGAGGGGGGTGATGACTAGGGGGGGGTGGATTTCATGGCGGGGGCCATGATATTTCCCCAGATTTCATGGCGCCTCTTCTTATTCCATTACGTCCCTGGCCCCCCCGCTGGGCCGCGCACATGCCGCCGGTCATGATCTGCACACCCCCCTCTTGGACACCCCCCTCTTGGCCGCTCCCGAGATCTCCCCGCCCGGTTTGTTGACCTCGCGCAGACTGCGGGGGCGAGGGAAGCGGCGGTCATCGAGCGCGCGACCAGTGCCTGAGGAGCTCCAGTAGCTCTGGCGCCCAGCTTGCGCGCTGCAGGCATTCGGGTTTCGCGCCAGCCGCCGCTCCTCGCCAACCGTCGGTGATTGCCGCGGCCCTCAGCAGATGAGGGTTTGCCGTCATGTGCTCCAGGCAGGGCAAGGACGGGAATCGATGAGCACAGTTGTGAGGCGGCGATCCAGGCGCTCACGGGCGCGATTTATGAAGGCAGCGAGAGGGCCGTTCAGATTTCTAAACCACTTTCGACGACCCCGCAGGCCAGTTGTTTAGCCGAGACAGGCGGCCAACTTGCCTCCACTTATGGGATGGCGGCGCAACGCAATGGGTCAGCCCTGCCGCGCCGCTGCCGCCGCTGCCTGCGCATATCAGAGCATCCCATAATATACCATGACGTAAAAAAACACATCATAACACAACCACAGCACATAATAATATGACATAACGCGACATACTATGCTACATCATAGCGACCCATAGCAGAACATACCACCAGAAGCTATGACAGCACTGGTCACACAGAACATAGCATAACACCACAACTCACACCACAGCATACGAGAGCATACGATGGCACACCATGACAGAACATCGGAGGTGAGGGGGCGAGATCGAAGTGGAATGGAGAGTTCCCCTGCGGGGAAATCGGTTTCGGTTTCGTGTTCGTGCGTGCAGTGCGTGCGGGCGAGGCGAAGCTGCGTGGGCGGGCGAGAAGAAGGTGTCCTCCGGCTGAGGCGCGGCCAGACCAAATGATTCCTTTCCGGGGGCTGGTGGCCCTTGGTGTCCCGGCGGTGTCCCGCCTCCGGCTGAGCGCGGCCGGACCAACTGATTCCTTTCCGGGGGCCGGGGGCCCGCGGTGTCCCGCCGGTGTTCCGCCAGTGTCCCGTCGGTGTCCCGATCGATGATGACGATGATGATGGTCATGATGATGTTGATGATGATGATCATGAGGATGATGATGATGGTGGTGATGATCATGATGATGATGATGTTGATGAGGATGAGGATGGTGATGATGATGTCGATGATGTTGATGATGATGGTGATGGTAGTGATGATGATGGTGTCTCGATGATGATGATGATGATAATGATGATGATGATGATGGTGTTGACGATGTTGTTGATGATGATGATGGTGATGGTGGTGATCATGATGGTGTCCCGATGATGGTGATGTTGGTGATGATGATGATGATAATGATGTTGCTGATGATGATGGTGTCCCGATGATGATGTTGATGCTCCGGATGATGATGAGATGGTGATGAGATGATGATGATGAAGATGATGATGATGGTGTCCCGATGATGATGATGATGATGATGATGATGAGGTTGAATATGATGTTGCTGATGATGGTGGTGATCATGATGGTGTCCCGATGATGACGATGATGATGATGATGATGATGATGTCCCGATGATGATGATGCTGCTGATGATGAGGATGATGATGAGGTGGTGATGGTGATTTTATGATGGTAGCCCGATGATGGTGATGATGATGCTGATGTTGATGATGACGGTGTCCCGATGATGATGATGGTGATGATGATGGTGACGATGATGATGGTAGCCCGATGATGATGATGATGATGATGATGATGATGTTTATGATGATGTTGCTGATGATGATGGTGTCCCGATGATGCTGATGTTGATGATGTTGTTCATGATGATGAGGATGAGAAGATGATGGTGATGGTGGTATTCCGATGATGATGATGGTGCCCCGATGATGATGTTAATCATGACGGTGGTGACGATGATGGTGTCCCGATGATGATGATGATGATGATGATGATGATGATGATGATGATGATGATGATGATGATGATGGTGATCGTGCTGTTGATGATGATGATGGTGATGATACGGTGATCATGGTGGTGTCCCGATGCTGATGATGATGTTGATGACGATGATGGTGTTGATTATGATGATGATGACTTTGATTGTGAGACCGAGTGTAATATCGATAGTGAGACCGAATGTGAGATCCATTGTGAGATCGATAGTGAGATCGATAGTGAGATCGATTGTGGTATCGGTAGTCAGATCGATTTGAGATCGACCAAATGAAATAGATCGAGTGATATCGATCGAGTGAGATCGACCGAGCGAGACCGATAGTGAGATCGATACTGAGATCGATAGTGAGATCGATCGAGTGAGACGTTGGTTCCTCCCCCCCCGAACCTCCTTATCACCCGAAGGGTGGTCGTATAGGTAGCGTATCATAACATACGCCGAAGGCTTCGGTGGGGATCACCCGAGTCAGCAAGCTTGTCGGGGTGGGGGGCCTGTCGCAGGCCCTCGGCTTGGTGGTAGAAGCCCAGCCGAGGTGTCATCTGTCGCGCCGGCTGTGACACTGTGTGCGTGGGGGAGGGCTTTCGCTGGCCCTCGGCTGGGCAATGGAAGCCCGTCGGGGAGACAAACAGAGGTCGTCATGATGCCCCCCCCGAGCCAGGCAACTGATGCCGCGATGTGGAAACCGTCCCCAGGCCTGGCAGGTGGCAAGAGGGACAGGAGGAGGCCAACGACGAGGAGGACGAGGGTTGGAGGGAAAGCGTCGTCGGCGAGACGCAGGGGGAGGAGAGAGTAACATGTTCGGAATGATTGGTAGGAGGAGAAGGAGGAGGAGGAGGAGGAGGAGGAGGAGAAGGACGACGACGATGACGACGAGGACGACGAGGACGACGAGGACAAGGACAAGGAGGAGGAGAAGGAGGAGGACGAGGACAACGAGGACGACGAGGACAAGGACGAGGAGGAGGAGGAGGAGGAAGAGAAAAAGAGAAAAGGAGGAGGATGAGGAGGAAAAGGAGGAGGAGGAGGAGAAGAGGATGAGGAGGAGAGAGGGCCTCCCTCCCGCTCGCGCTGCGTCGCAGTCTCAGTTCTCGCGGATTGTGCGGCCATTCATTCTCCAGGGTTGTCCGCGAGGGCGCGCAGATGACCGCGCATCTTGTTGCTTGGCAGACATCCCCCCCAATGCCACACCGCCCGACAGCCCGCTCCCTCCCCCCACGCCCACCGAGCCCACCCCCTCAAACGATCCAGCCCCCACGCCCAGCAAAAGACAGCCCATTCCTATATCCCCACGCGATCCACACACACACCCCACGCTTGCTGCACAGCTTGCAGCCGGGCACTCGAGGGGCCGCGCGACGCGGCGCGTGGCCTCGGCCCCCCCGCTGCCGGCCTGAGCCAGGCGGTTCCCCGCGCGTCCCCCCCCCCCCCCCCGAAAGGCCGGCAGCTTGGCCGGCGCCGGCGGCACCGCTGCAGGTCGGGGGGCTCCGCTGCAGGTTGGCGGCGGCGCGGCTGCCGCCTCGGCCGCGCCGCGCGCCGCCGCCACAGGTTGGGGGGGGGTGCTGCAGGGGTGGGGGGGCGGGGCCAGACCAGCCACAGCCTCGGGGAGCTCTGGTTTTTTGTCCTGCCTCCGAAGATCGGTCAGGGAAGGTGGGGTCGGGGGATCGGGCCGCATCGCCGATGCATCGGCGATGCGGCCCGATGTGGAGCCAGATTTTCTCCCCGCCGTCGCCGATGCATCGGCGATGCATCGGCGATGCGGCGCGATTCTCCAACCCCATCTGTTTGGACCCCATGTGGGAAACCGCTATCATTGCCCCCCTGGGGGGCCCATCGGTGTCGGCACGCCTCTCGAGAGAGCGTCGATACGATGGGTTCCCTCGGGGGGTGGGGAAGACAGCTCCCAGGCGAGGCTGGTCGCAGAGCGGCTCCGCTCGGCTCGTCCCTGGTGCCGCTGCCTGCTCCGTCTTCCTTGGGCCGACGCAGCAGATTCAGGCCGCACAGGTGGCGGCGCAGCGCAGCCAAGCTGCACCTCAAGAGTGAGCAACTTTCCAGGGGGGCCCCTGCATCATCACCTCTCCTCCTCCTCCTCCTCCTCCTCCTCCTCCTCCTCTTCCTCCTCCTCCGTAGCCATTTTGGTTCAAGATCCCAACGTTGGCGGGCACAGCGCCCGCAGGCTTCCATGGCATGCCTCTGTTCCGAGGCCAGCGAAGGAGTGTTTTTTCAGCTTTCCGCCCTGCAGATCCACTCGGAATTTCTCGGAGGTGTTGCGGCCTCTTTTTTTTGTGTCCGCTGAGTGAGTGCGCGCCTCGAAAATGCCAGACGGACCCACAGGGAACCGCTCGCCACGTCGCACTGCCGATTCCTGGTGCGACGCCGCCGCTGTGGTCGCTGCGAAAGGTATTGGCAAAGACAAGGCTGACTGTTTTAAGGCCTAATTCTAACAAGCACTCAAGACCCAAGCTGAATTGGCCAGCTCAAATTCCAAATCAACGGCAGAGAAAGTACGCAATGACGCTCAAGGGGCTTGCTTGTCACAGGTGCAGCAGACAGTCGGCAGCCTATCATGTCGTCAAGGCGCCACAGAGAATGACACCATCGCACTCAAGATCCGCATGGACAAAACAGACGTGGCCAAGTCCTCCCCCAAGCAATCTGCAGATGACATCCAGCAGGCCTTCGCTATTGCGGAGTTCAAGGTACCGAGGTTGGACCTGGCCAACATCGGAGCGTGGGGCCGCCCATCAGCAAAGAACAGTTGCACGTCGCTCTCGCCCCCTGCTTCAAGGACGCGGGCGTAGAGATGGCCACAGTCCGCTTCAACAGCGTGGCCCCCAACAAGCGGGTTGACCCCCGCGCTCGATTCTTACATGCGAATCTTCGAATCGGCCGAGAATGGCGCAAGCTCAGCTTCTTTGATCACGGCACTAAGCGCGACCTCTTCGCCAGCGCGGACAAGGTTCCCAAACGCGCGCGGCAAGAAGTCCAGCTCGAGCGCCTCCCCAATCACACCCTTTCCTGCTTTCCGAACCTGGGCATCAGACCGAACCGCGCCGAAGGCTTCCTCGCGGCGGACAAAGTTCCCATCGCGCGGCTCACAGTTGGCGCCCCCCCCGCAAGACGCCTCCAATCTCAAATGGTCTGATGCTGCTGTCCACCACGGTATCAATGCTCGCATCGCGCGGGACATCGGGGACCTCGTGGACTCTTCCTTCGGCGACCCCATGGCGGCAGCGTCGTGGCTTCAGCACTCGCTGGACGGCGCGGCTGGACAATTCCCCGCGTCCAAGTGCCGCCGTCATCAGCTGGGGCGCCCGGGCCTCACTTCACTCTGTCCCTCGCAGGCGCGACATCAAGTGCCGCGTCCTTGTCCCATATCTCAAGAAACAGCCCCTCATTGCCTTGCAGGAGAGGCGCGGCTCGCAGATCGCCCTGCGCCAGATGGCCAACTCAACGTCTGTCAGATACTTGGTATATCAAAGTGCTGCCCCCGACAATCCTAACGCTGGTGGCGTGGCCTTCCTAGTAACTCAGAATTCCCCGAAACCGAGCGGCCCCGTGCAGCTCTCCAAACCCGAGATCGTCTTCACCTCGGTTGTTCCCGGGCAAGCGGCACCCCTTCGCGTCGCCGACGCCGCGCAGCAATGCGCGCAGATCTTCCTGGACACACGCGACTTCGAGCTGACCCCCGTCGACCGCGCGGCCATCGAGAACACCTTTGCGGGGGCCCTGCGCGAAGCCAGCCCCGACCCCGACCACGTTCTGTTATTCGTGATGGGTGGCTTCAACATTTCCGACCACCCTGCGCGCAGCTTAACTCGCCCCGTGGATGCGAGAGCACGCAAACGCTATCAGTGCCAGCCCGCGTTTTGGAAGCAGCTATTCAGGCAGATGGCGGAGATCACCGCGACATCCACGACACATTGATGCCCAGCGGCTCTTTCCGAATCATGCATTGACAGAGTTTCCACCTCCTTCGCGCCGCGCATTTATCCCTTGGCCGAGACTCTGACGGTTGTTAACGATGGCCCACTGGAACGCTCTGGCTCTCCCGAAAGCGATCGCGAAGCCCTTCAAATTTGCATGCGCCCTCGCAATCAACGGCCAAGAGAGGAACGCAGCATTCCTTCATGCTTTTTCAAGTTCGAGTCCTACGCCGACGTGCTCGAGTCCCTGTGAGCGCGCAGCATGACGAGCTCTCCCCGATAGGCAAGTGGCAGGCGCTCACGGCCAACGTGACCACCGCTGATGCACTTGCGCACGGCGCCCTGTCCTGCTTGCACCCCGACGCCCTGAACCATGAACGCGGCGCCATCTCCAAGGAGGCGAACTCCAGGGCGATGCGCAGCATTGCTCGTGAGGTATGGTATCAAAACCGCCACCTGGCTCGTCTCCTCGCGAGCAAGTCCCACCTCGGCGCGAAGCACCTTCGCCTGGGAGGTGATGGTTCGTCCTCGTCGTTCCCTACTGTCGCCGCGCTGATCGACCCCCCGTCTTCGCCTCTGAAGCCGCTGCTGCCCATGCTGCTGCCGCTGAAGAGCGACGTGCTCGGGCTGCCCCATTTGCCCGTCACGCGTGCCAAGAACAACAGCATCGACGCGGCAGCAGGTGACGGAAACGAGCCAACACCGAGCGTCGCCGAGGGGAGCTGTGGAAACCGTTCGCGAAGCGCCTGGTGCTTGCTGGTGTCCGAGTGGCGCGCGGTGACAACGCCTCGGCGGTCAGTCACCCCCGGGACATGAACTTTGCCATCCAGGCGCACTGGGCCACGATCTCCCAGGACAAGCCCGCCGGCGCGAACGCCATGAAAGCTTATCTCGGCACCGCTTTTCCCGCCCGCGCTCCTTTTCTCGCTGGCGCTCCTGACGAACGCGATCTGATGCAGGCCGCCAAGCTTGCTGCTGGCTCCGCACCTGGCCCCGATGGCGCCCCGCACCTGGCCTGGATCGCTACCCCGAACAGTTTCGCATTGCTGGCCGAGCTCACGCTATGCGACGGCAGCCGCACGCCGCGCACCTTCAATCACGCCACGTTGGCAATGCTACCCAAGCGAGATGAACCTGCTGGACAGCACGAGTGCACGCGCGACCCAGGACAGCTCCGCCTCCTGGCCACGAAGAACACGGACGCCAAGATCATCGCCTCTGCCACCAACAGACAGCTTCGCCCCCTTCCCAGGAAGGTCTCCTCCATCCAACGCGGATTTATTCCTGGTCGCCAATTCCTGGACAACAAAGTCGGTGCCGATGCAGATTCTGGCCTGCGCAGCCTCCAGCAGGACGCCGAGAGCAACCGCCCGTGCTTCGTGAGCATGGACATCGCCGCCGCTTGCCCGTCGTTGCTTCGCGCTTGGCAATGGGAAGTGGTTCGACGCTGGGGAGTCCACTGTCGCCTCTTCAACCAAGTGCAACCATTCTACTTCATGCCTGCCATGTTCCCCGAGCTCGGAGCTACCCGACGCCCGCTTCTCATCGCGGAGAGCGGCGCGGCCCAGGATTGCCCTTTATGTGGCACGTTGTGAGCTCTAGCATTCGACCCCGCGCTGCACAGCACCCCCCAGTCCTTCGCGGACATCAAGCGGGGTGTCGCCACGGCGTGTGCGGACGACTTGGGGTGTGCCCTCGCGCGGCTTGCCGGCATCGTCTGCCTTCGGCCTCGCCTACTTGCGATTGCTGAATACTCGGGGCTGCTTCTTCAACCGCGCAGATGTTGTGGTTCCTGTCTGGATTATCGCATCCTCCGAAGTGGTGAACAGCATCAGGGACACGCTCAGCCAAATGCACAGCGACTGGGCTCTTTTCAAGATTGACAGCGATGCCAAGCACCTCGGGGTCTTCATGGGCCCTGGTGCCAACGAGCGCACACAGTGGGCAGCCCCCATCGGCGAAGCTACTGCATCGCTCGCAAATTGTTGGCGAGTCCCACGCCCCGAGCCAGCGTGAGATCGGGCTGTGCAACTCTGCTGCACTGACCACCCTCTCATATGTTGGACAACTCTACCTTGCTCCTAAGCTCGTTCCCAGCCGCGCGACGCACACGCTTCGCGAAATCATTCGGTCTGCCCCGTCGGCCTTCGCCAAGATGGACATCCTCAGCTCTGGGCTGGAGCGGGCATTCCCGCCGGCGTTGAGGCCTTCTTGGGCGCCACCAGCTGGCGCGCGGCCGTCCGCGATCACCGTTTGGCGCGCTGCTTCTGAGACGCCGAAGGAGGCCGCCGTCGTCATCCCCCCCCCCCACCCCCCATGGCCGACTACGCGCGCGGCTCCTGGTCGCCTTCTTGTCGATGCTCTTCGAAGTCTATTGTTCAACATCTCCATGATGCAGCTGCTGGCTCGACTTTCCCCATGGGCCAGGGATCCATTTTCGCTCGTGCGAAGCGACATTGCGCGATCCTGAGCGGGCACGTCTCCAGCTCCTTCGCTTACCACTATGCGAGTGCAGCTGCTCGCGCAGCTCTTCGCCCCCGCCGTCAACGCCGCGGCGAGCCCCCGAAGAAATCTCCGCTAGCCGCGCTCCTCAGCGAGATCCAGAAGAACACCTACACAGACGACTTCCACCTCACGATTGTCAGTTGCCTGAAGGCCTGGTCCCCATGCCTCCCTCCCCATGGCGCAGGATGGCATTGGCCCTGCTGCGGGTGGCGACCAGCGACTCCTGCGCCCTGAAGCGCTCTCATCGACCCGCTCGTCCCCGACTCTTACTCGTCGCCTCTCCCACCCCCGACGACACCGAGAACGATCGTGCTGATGCTGATCGCGAGCCTCTGCTCCTCGCGGAGATGCTGGCGCGCTGGGCTTCGGACCGGCCCCCCGACCTCTACGTCCACAACTGGGGCATCGCGAAGAGCCGCGACAAAGACTGGCTCGATTGGCGCGAAGAACATGTACTTCGTCATCTTCGCCGACAGGGGCTCCGTGCACTAGTAGCTGGTTGTTCAGAGGACGAACTACGTCGTCGCGCTCGCAGCATCTGCCGCCGAGCATGGCATGTCTCGGCCCTGAACCGTCACGCTCGCGCCCAGTTCGTGGCGCGGACACCGACATCGAGCGAAGCCCAGGCCCTATTCACCTCGGTGGTCTCGGAACACCTGACAGAGGCGCCAATGGATGTTGTTGGCCGACGTTGCGAATGATCCTTCCGACCCCTCCGACGCGCGCTTCAACGAGCAGGTGGGCGCCGACGCTGCCTCGTGCAACGACCTGGCCGCGCTCTGCGAGCTGCCTCTCAGCGTCGAGTCCTCGTGGAAGCAGGCCGAGACCCGCCTCGCGCGGCTTCCCCCCTCCCGCCGCTGGCCTGTCGTCAAGTCTCTTGCGGGGTGGTGGTCTACATCGCGTCGATTTCCTGTTCGCCTCGGTCGCCTCTCCTGCATCATCAGTTGCGCTCTCGAACGCGCGGCTGATGCCGTCGCTCGCTACTGGGCGCGTCCGAAGCTCTGGCGCGCTCTGGCGCCCCCGCGGGGCACGCTCGCCGACTGCATCCTTCAGAGGTTGGGACTGCGCGCCCTGAACTTCGAGATCTCCCCAACTGCGGACGACCGCATCTGCCGCGTCCGCGCCCGCTCGGCCGCGGCCTATCGCATGGGCCACACCGTGAAGAAACGAACGTGCTGTATTCCGACGGCGACGGCTACGGGGTCGGGCGCGCGCGTTTGAATGGAGCCCGCGCCGCCGCGCGCCTGGCCCTTCGGCTCGGCGCCTCGCCGCGCGGAGGCCGAGGCGCGGGCCTGTCCTCTCCTCCTGACCTACCGCCGCCCCCCTCGTCCTCGCGCGCGCCTCTCTGCATGCCGTTCGACCGCGTCTCCTCTTCTCCCCGCGGCGGAAACTACGCCGCGAGCGCGCCGCCTGCGCCGCTCCGCGAGCCACCTGGCGCAGCCAGCGCAGATGAAGGCCGCTAGATTTGCCCGCCCGCTCCGGGTGTCACGGAATACTCCCGGGGCCCGGGTAGCAACAGGCAGCGGTAGACAGCGCGTGCTAGGCGAACAATACCTTTAAGTGGGACAGCAGTTACGGCATCAACAATCCCACAGAGCGGGATAGCAGCATTGTGCTATAAGCAGCAACATGCGTAGAGAACTTGCATACCTTATATACGAGCGTGGCTGGGGCGAATTCCATTCCCCAGCCACGCCACAGGGGGGTTGAGAAGTGGAGCCCGAACGCCGCGCCACAGGGGCACAGAAAGGTGGCCCCTCATGCTGGGGAGTTGGCCCCCTTTTACCTCGTGCGTTGACCCTTCACGCTGGGGCTTGCACCTCTCATGCGTTGACCCCTCATGCCGGGGACTGTACCCCTCATGAGTCGCGCTGTCGTGCTCGCATCTCGCCCGTCATGATGTCGGGCTTTCCCAGCGGGTGGCCCCCGGCCGTGCCTGGAGAGAACGCCGGTGAGCTGGGCAGGTTGCCGGTACACTGAGGCTGTTTTGGCCGTGCCTGGAGCTCAAATTCAGCGGCAGGGAGGCGCGCGGACTCCTTAGGGGTCCGATTGCCCCTGAGGGGAACCACTGGGCAGCGCACGGCTACAGATTCAGTGTGTGCGCGGACCACTGCGGAGGCAAGTTCGCTTCTCCGTTTTGTGATGCCACCCTGTAGGAGCCCGGATTTGACCAGATCACCAGAGGGCATAGGGTGAGGAGGGGGCGGTGGACAGTGAAGGCGATAGAGAGGTGGAGCATCGACCGGTGCTCCTCACTAAGCACCGCAATATCATTACTGTCCTCCGCCCCCCGCGTTAGGCCGCGCGGCAGGTTTCTCGCATCGGCCAGACCCCGCTCCCCTAGGGGCTGAGGTGTGTGAGCCCGGCCCACGGCCTAAGGGTACATCCGTGACAATCCTCCTCCCGCTTCTCCTCTCGAGGACTTCCCGATCGAGAGGATGTTTCTCTACGAAATAACTTTTCGGCCCATCCTGGCCCTCAGCCATGGGCCGTGGGCTTCCAGCTTCTGCGATCTGGGCATCCAGGGACCTCCTGCATCATTGCCCCGCGTCCTTCTGATCTGGTCGCACTGCAAATGGGTTCGTGGGATCTCGCCGCAGCGCTGGCGCACCAGCGATTGGGCTCGCTTCGGAGCCCGGTTTTCTCCATTCGATGCATCGTTGACGCATCACCGGGGCGGTGCGATTTTCCGACCCCATCGCCCGGGGCCCCATGGGGCGGCTTCCACAAGAAGCGCATGAGCATACTTTCTCGGAGGTCCGCTCTGATGTCTTGGACGGCGCTGGGCCCCCCAGGGGCGCCTCCGGCGCCGCCCCTTGCGAACTCCGCGCGCCTGGGAGGGGGATCCAATACCGATTCAAGAAATGCGCTGTGGTATTCGAACCTACATGTTGATGCTGTTGTTTTTTATTAATATTGAAGCCTTCTGCGCATGCTTGCGTGTCGATCGAAGGCAACTTGGACTGAGCCGCGGCTCGTGGTCGAGCCGGCCCCCAGAGAATCTGATGAGTTATGACATATAACCTCCAGAGGTGTGTGTCGTCGTCGCCCCCCTCTCCCTCCTTCCCCCTGTTTCGCATGCTTTTACCGTCGCGGCTGCTGCTGCTGATGGTTAAGAGGTGGTGGCGGGAGGTATGTATTCGAGCCCTCTGACATTATGCGACGCCGGTTGTTCGGGCCGGGGAGGACGCACAAACGCATCGCAATGTCCCCGAAACCATCTCTTCACTAAGCCGCAGTAGCGCAAGGCCTGCAACGGTCATCGTGGTCGTCGTCATCCTCTATCCTCTTCTTCTTTGTCCTCTTGCGTCTCCACCTGAGCTTCCACCTCATTCGCACCGCATTCGTATTATTCCTCCGAACGTTTCCAGCAATCGAAGGACATGGAGGGAGAAAACGGTAGGGGGAGGGAGAGGAGGCAGGGGTGCAGTGGAGAGAGCAGCAAGGGTAAGTGTCAGGAGCAGCAGCAGCAGCAGCGGCAGCGGCAGCGGCAGCGGCAGCAGCACCGGACACATGATCATGGCAGCATCGGCGGTCGTATCCCTAACCACAGCAGCTGCAGCAGTGCGAGCAGTAAGCGGCAACAGCGCGAGCAGCAGGAAGCGGCAGCTGCGCGAGCAGGAGCCCGCACCCGCAGGAGCAGCAGCAGCAGTGCAGGGGCCCAGTTCCCCCAGCTCCCCAGGCGCCGGCGGTGCCGCCGAAGGCGGAACCGCCGCCGGCGGAGCAGCCGCGAAACCGGCGGAGGCCACCATTTCCGAATCATTTGCTCCTCCCCCTCCCCCCGCCTCCGCCTCATGCCTCCCTGCGGCGCTGACCTCCCTGACCCTCCTCCCTCACTTGCTCGAGCAGCCACCCGCTCTCGCTCACTCGCCGCCCGCACTCACGCGCTCACTGGCCGCGTCCCGATCTCCCTCCCCCCCCAGTATCATCCCTCCTCCCATCCCGCTCCCCGCAACAATAAACAGTCGTCCCCAATGCTTTCCCCTCGCCTCCGACCTCCCTGCTCCTCCCCAAGGAAAAAACACCCGAAGACTATCTGTACGTAGAACCCTCCGAGAAAGTCGACGAGCAGGTGGACGAGGAAAGAACGAACGAAACGGCCTCGGAGCTCCGTTGGGTCCACTGCGCACTGGACAGGATTTACATGTGCAGAGTAAATCGGGGCTCAAGTGGCAGGTGTCGATGCAAACAGGGGTCAGCCAGAGCGCCGAATTTTTTCAGGATCCTGCAGAGCCAGGGGTGCATTGACCCTGGCTTGCGCGCAGGATCTTGCAGGATCCTGCAGGATCGCGCAGTATCTTGCAAATCCCGACTGACCCAGGTTTGCGTTGACCCGGGTCAGTGCTTCCTCTAGCAAATCTTCTGGGAGCACCAGCGCTGCCATCGGGCCACAACTCGGGCCCCCCCCGCGGCCGCCCTGGACAGCCCAGACTGCGCCTGGACGAGGCACAGCTGATGTGGAGCACCTGGGGCCCTGGCATCGCTCGGACGTGTGCGTTTTGTCCTCGGCGAGGACCATGGAGGAGCCTCCTTGACCATTCGCCGAAAAAAACACGCACGAAACCGAAACAAAATCACAGGGAATGGACGTCCGAGCGATGGCGAGGGGCCCGCAGAGCATGAGAGACATTCGAAGAATCAGAAAACCTTCCCCCCCTTCACCCCTCTGCCGCAAACTTCAGCACATCAAGAAGACACAACAACATCTCGCCGCCGTTGCCCCCGCCCTCCGCAGACCCCCCCCCCTCGGCCCGCACCCCCGCTGCTCGCCCTCTGCTGCCGCTGTCGATGCCATCTTCGTCGCCGTCCTTCGGCCGTTGGCTGCAGGCCGCCGTTCATCGTCCGTTGTCCTTCGTCCGTCGTCGTCGCAGCCGCCGCCGCCGCCGCCGCCAGAGCCGTCGTCATCGTCGTCGTCGACGTCGTCGTCCGTCGTCGTCCGCCGTCGTCTGTCGTCGTCGTCGTCGACGATGTCGTTATCGTCTTGGTGGTCGTCATCGTTCGTCCTCCTCGTCCGTTGTCGTCATCTTCTTCTTTGTCATCTCTGGTCGTCGTCGTCGTCCGTCGTCGTCATCGTTGGTTCACGTCGGTAGTCGTCCGCGGTCCTTCACCGTCGCCGTCGTTCATCGTGCGTGCTTCGTGTTCGTTCGTGGTCGCCTATCGCTCGTCGGCGTCGTTCGTGTTTCATCGTCGTCCGGCTTCGTCATCGTCGGTTGTTGTTTTTTCGTCAGTTGTCGTCAGTTGTCGTCGTTGTCGTCGTCATCGATCGTCCTTCGTCGCCGTTAGTCGCCCGTCGTCGTCGCCGTTTGTCGTCGTCGCCTACCTTGCGTGTTCGCAAGATGCGCACGCCTCGTCGTTGGATGCAGAAGCCCCCGAAGCCTGAGCCCTCGCCCTGCCAGACCTCCCAAGGCCACTGAACGCATCCGACGGCCTCCGAAGCGGAAATTTGGGCCCCTGCTGCGCGAAACTGCATCATGCCCCCTCTCTCCCCAACCTCCTCCTCCTCGCCCTGCCATGCGGGCGATTGTTCTCCTTGAAGTGCTGAACAATCGGCAGCCTGGATTTGTCGGGGGGGGGGGCGTCCGGATCGGAATTTCCGCGGGAATTTGGCCCTGGCGGCGAGCAGGATCCTGGAGGCCATCAACGGGGCAACCAGAACCTCCACCCTCGATCCTCGATGTCCTATAATGACCTCCTTCCTCCTCCTCCTGGCCCTTCACTCCTCCTCAGTCCAAAACAGTCCCTCCCTCCTTCCCTCCCTCCTCCGCCTGCTCCCTCCTCCCTCCCTCCTCCTCCCTCCTCCCTCCTCCGCCTGCTCCCTCCTGCTCCCTTCTGTTAATCCTCCTTCTCCATCCTTCGCCTGCTCCCTCCATCCTCCGCTTGCTCCCTCCGCCTCCCCTCCTCGTCTTCGCGCCTCCTCCCCCTCCGCCTCTCTTCTCCTGTTGCTGTTGCTGTTGACTTCAGGGTCATAAAAATACGCAGCCATCCCACCCCAGCGGCCTTCGCTTCTGGAGGAGGTCGATCAGACTACTCTCTCGCCATACCTGCTAGGATTCCCTCCTCCTCTTCTCGCTTCCTCCTCTTCTCGCTTCCTCCTCTTCTCGCTTCCTCCTCTTCTCGTTTCCTCCTCCTCCCGCCTCTCTCCTCCTCCTCCTCCTCCTCCTCCTCTCCTCCTCCTCCTCCTCCTCCTCCTCCTCCTCCTCCTCCTCCTCCTCGTGTGTCGAGCGCCTGCGGCAGCGGTGGAGGCGTTTCGCAGCAGCTTGCAGCGGCAGCGGAGGACAGTGGTGACAGTGATTGATCGGCCGCTTGCGCGGCGCTCAGCAGAGTCCAGCAGAGTGCTCCTCCTCCTCCTCCTCCTCCTCCTCCTCCTCCTCCTCCTCCTCCTCCTCCTCCTCCTCCTCCCCCTCCTGGCCGTCCTGTTCCACGGCGCTGCTGGCCCTTGCTTCCCCCGTGCGGGGAGGCGGTGCAGAGCGTGGCGGGGGAGCTTTCCAGCCGTCCCGCTACTTGCCCTATGGGCTCGCTTGCCGCCGCACAATGAACGGTGGGGCCTCCGCGCGCGTCGTCCGGATTCGGCTGTGTGGGGGTGAGCCTTCCCCAGCTTTTCATTATCGGAGCGCTTTTTGTTTTCGTCGCGGTGAGTGAATATGTCAGGCGTGTGCGTTTTAAGCGGCTATGTGCGTTGCGTTTTCCTGCATGTGGAGTTGACTTGCAGTCCATATGTGCTTGTTACTTGCTGTGAAACGGCAGTTTCGACTATAGCTGGGCAGTTGTTCCATTCGTTAGCTCCTCCGTGCTAGCGGTTCCCTACCCATTCGAGCTTTTGGCCTCTGGGACACAGCCCGGCGGCAATGCCTGCAGTCCCGAGCTCAGTCCATGTCGGCTTTTGCGGCTCATCATTGTGAGGGGGCGTTTCGGCCACAGCGCGGTAGCCCGTTCTATGCGATGGTGGGTGGCGTTGGTTAGGTGGGCGCGGAAATCTGCAGTCCAACCCCACTGCTCTGCCTTTGCCCGCAGCTTGCCCGCCGAGATCGGCCCAATACTTGCATGAAGTGACGAATGGTGGTGCAGCATTCATCGGTGCTTGCGCTGTGGGAAAAAACAGCGCGGTAGCTCTTTCATCCGAGGAGCTCATCCGCGCTAGCGATTTTTCCCAAATTGCAGGCTTTGGCTTTCGAGGACAGAGACTGGCGGCAATGCCGGCAGTCTCCAGTTCAGTTCGCCTACGTTTTCAGTCCTTGACGGTTTTCCTCGGGGAACGGGAGGCCGGGCTCTTTGGCTCTCTGTAGTCATCCTGGCTCAGGGGTTGCAGTGGGTGGTCGACACACTCACTGCAGACTCAGGGGTTTTCGGCGTCGGCGCGGTGTTTGGCACACACTTGTCTTCGACTCAGCCCTGTATCTGCCACTGCGATTTCGGCCAGATCGCGGGGTCGTGGACGCGATCCAGGGGCAGCTGGACCGCTGGACGGCGGCTGGGCTGGCACCTGCGCCCTCTCGGCCGAGCGCGGAGGCGGCCTGGCCGTCGGCGTGGTGTTGGCTGTGCGCGGGGCTGAGGATCGGAATCATCGTCGGAGTTCTCGTCGGCGGCTACTTGCGCTGGCTGTCGTTGGGCGCGTGGGCTGGCAAGGGGGTCTTCAGAGAGCCGTCGTCGACAGGCCCCAGGCGACGTCGGCTGCTGCCCCTCCTGACGGCGAAGCTCCGACGGCCCAGCAGCGGCCAGAAGTAGTGACACCGTCATCTCGCATCCATGGCTGAGACGTTGGACATTGACTTGATACAGGTGTGCATCGAGTCCCCGGATGGCCCGAAAATCAGGAGGCATCACATAATTTTGTTGTACGAGCTGGGGGCTGGGCGGTGGGTCGTGAGCACGCTGGACTTAAGGATCGAGGCCGCCGATCTCGCGAACCAGCGCGTGGTGCCCCTGAACCGTTCGGCACGGTGGCCAGAGCGCGTTCGGGGCAGCGTGTGCGGATTCGACCCACTGTCTGAGGGGCAGAAAGAGGACACCCACCTCCGGGGGCTGCAGCTCGCAGAGGCGCTTGGGCACAAGGTGACTCCGAGCGCCGCGGCGGGAGCGGCCAGGCGGTGGCGAGTGTCAGACCCGGGCCGCAGCAGGTTCAACACCGAGCTCGAGGATTCGGACATGCTGCCGGGGAACCGAGCGGTGGTCCGAGGCGACTGCGGCATGTATCTCATCGACGAGGACGAGGAGGATTGGGTTCAGAACAGGAAAACAAACACATCAACACAAAGTGGCTCGAACGCTGCACGCGTATAGGGCGCGCGTGAATACTTCCAAAGCTTGTGCGGTGCGTTACTCAGCTACTCACTCCCCCAGCCGGCTGCCATGGCGCCCTGTCTGGCCGACTTCTTGGTCAACTTCCTAGCGGCGGACCAAGCATTTGAGCAGAGCAACACGGACTACCCAGCACCCCTGCTCGAGGCCATGGGCCGGAACCCAAAATGGTGGCCCAGGCGGCGACGGAGAAGACTGACTTGAAGGCCGTGCTGCAGAACTTCCTGGCCAGCCACCCGGAGGAGGCCAAGGAGGAGGGGGCCAAGGAGGCCCAGCCTCAAGTAGGCACGAAACACCGACGCCTGACGCTCGGAGGCACCTTCGCTGGGATGGCAGCCCCGGCAGCCGGAACCCCGATGGACGAGGAAGAGCCCACGGAAGATATAGTGATGTTGGGTCGGCTGCAAACCTCCATGACGAACATCCAGAAACTGGCACAGAAGTTGGATGCCCCGCTCAGCAACAACGCTGCGGTGTGGAAGGGCCGGGCCGCGAGCATGAAGGCGTTCTACGAGGGCATGGACAAGGTTGTCCGCGCGTGCGCGCGCGACGCCGGAACCAGCGACCTACTGAGCAAGGCGTGCTCGGCCGGCCCCCTCATCACCTTCGAGGTGAAGTACTACAATAAGATGAAGGAGGCCTTGGAAAAGATCAAAGCGAAGATTGGCACCGAGGGCATGACGGACAAGGTGTCGGCCTTCATGGCGGGCGGCCCGCTCCGGAAGGCGATCGAGAGCACGCCGGAGGGCATCTATGCGACGCTGCTCGAGATGGGAGCAGAGAAGGAGTACCTGCGAACGTGGTGGCCGATGTCGGTCGCCGCGCCGGGCCGGTCGATGCACTACAAGGACGAGGTACTCCTGTCGGCCGAGCACGACTTCACGGAGCTGATCACCACGATTGCGGTGGACAAGGACGTCTTGAAGACGATCCGGCGCAACGTGGACGAGGGCGCCGACATGATCTTGGAGAAAGCCAAGGGCACGGGCATCATGGACATAGAGATGGTAGTTGTGAAGAAACCGAAGCCCTTCGGCAAGGCGCCCGAGCGCCACGGCTAGGGCATTGAGGGGAGAAAGAACACACAGAAAGCACAACGGAGCACGACCGCTCCGCGGCTCCGCGCCCTGCCCCCCTCCCCCTCCTTCCCTCCCTCCCTCCCCCTGCCCGCCCCTCCCTTCCCGCGCAGAGCTGGTGGTGCACGACGGTCTCGAGGGCATGTGAAGACGGCGGCGACAGAGGGGCCCCTCCAGGGGGATTCACTTTTTCAGAATCCAAAGCTATTCTCTCTTGCTGCCTCCCCCCCTTCTTCTCCTCCCCCTTCCCTCCCGCGCCTTCCCCCCGCCTGCCCCTCCCCTTGCCTCCCCCTCTCCCGTCCCCTCCTGCCTCCTCCCCCCCCCCCCCGCTCCTCCCCCTTGCCATGGAAGGGAGCAGTTACTCGCCTGGAGACCGCCGGGAGAGGCGGAGGAGACAGGCGGCAGCGAGACGCCGTTGATGATAAAAACCATTATTCTCAACGACTTCTGCCGCCGGCAGAGGAGAGCCGAACGGTCTACCCCTGGTTCCCCGTCCAACTTCCCCACTCATCCTTCCCCCGCAGGCCGCAACAGTGACACAACACACGCACCTTCACTATCTCACCCCCCACCGGAAGGCAGGGCAGAAGCCCAACACCTTCCGTTGGGGAGACTGGGCAGAGCAGAAGCTCGCACGCCTGGTCGCCCCTGCTGGCGGGTTCACCAGAGGTGGCCTGTCGGCACACACTTTTCTTTATTTGCACAAGCGCGCACGGAAACGTACAGCCCAAACAGAGCTGGCGCCGTCAGAGGCGCGACGGGTCAGCCGCGGGGACACCCCCAGCGGAGACCGACCAGCCACACGCCTATGCCCACTCGCAACACGAATCGTGGAATCCGTAGCGCTGACGCCCAGGACAGACGGAGACGCACACGCACGGCAAAACGTCGAGCGGCACGCAGGGGGCACAGGCTGACGAAACATAGAACGCAAGGAAATGACACCCGGGCCCAGGCCCAGGAACCCAACATACCCATGCAATTGGCGGAGCCAGTGAAATACGGAAACACCATCCGCATTGCCTCACTGAACACCAAAGGCATGAAAATCGCGGGGAAGCGGGACGAAATCGAAGCCTGGATGCGAAGAAACAATGTCGGGATAGTTGGCTTGCAAGAAACACACATAAACACCAATTCGAAGGAACAGGGCACAGAATGCCACCGATACTTTGCAGGGGAACCCAAAACAGGGGAAGCCGCCCGGTTTGCAGCAGGAGTGGGGTTTATGATCCAAAAGGAGCACGTGAAACATGTGCTGGACGTGACCCCCGTGAACGATCGTATATGTACCCTGTCGTTGGCGCACACGCCACCCATCCACATTATCACTGTGTGCGCACCAACCGCAGAAAGACCAGAAATTGAGAAGACAGCCTTTTATGATTCACTTGAAAGAGAATTCACCAGACGACGGGGCAATGGTCCAACATATATCATGGGAGATTGGAACGCACGGGTACACTGCGCGACGTCCGGGGAAGAAGCGGCGGTGATAGGCAAACATACGTTTGATCCTGAAAACACCAATCCGCTGGGAAGAGCTGAGGAATCAGTGTACAACCGCCACCTCTTCCTGACCTTCAGTCAAACGCATCGGTTAAAAGCAGCAAACACATTCTTCCAGAAGGACCAAAGCAAACTCGCCACTTACAGGGAGCCAGGCACGGCGTTAGACAGCCCTTTCAAGAGAGGAGCGCACGAGCAGCTCGATTTCTTCGTGGCCACGCAACGATGGCAGAATTCTGTTCTGGATTGCGAGACAGACACATCGGCGAACATCGCTTCAGATCACTATCCACTTACCGCTGTGATCAGGATCAAATTGAAAGCCAACGACAAGTCACGTGGGCCAAGCAGAGCCAAATACAGAGAGTGCAACATGCAAGAGCGGATACACGTCAATGAATCCTTCCACAAGACATTGCAGGACACCGCGGATCCAAGGGAAACCACTAAGCGAGCTTGCGCTTCACTGCCGAGGGACCGTCGCGAAGCGCAACACCAAACCATCTCGCGCCGGAGCGAGAAGCTTCTTGACCAAAGGCACAGGATGCTGGCCGCCGGCAAACTCGGATGTTTCGCTGCCTTGACACAGATGTTCCGCAGCACCCGCAGAGAAGATATAAGGCAGCACGTACTGAACACAGTGCGCGAGGAGCTAGATATTCGCGACAGATGGATGGGAATCAGAAGCCTTAAGAAGGATTACCAACCACAGCCGTACCATGTAAAAAAGAAGGACGGCACGCCTATACCTAGGCACCAAATGGCGGAGGACATGGCGAAGCATTTGGCGACAGAGCAGTGGGGGCGCCAACAAGCCGAGAACGAAGCGCTAAGCGAGGATTCGATCGTCACAACGCCGGTCCTCGTAGACCTAGGGCCGCTACGTAAGGAAGAATTAAAAGCAACTATCAAAAAATTGAAACGCCGTAAAGCCCCGGGGCCTGACGACATACCTACCGAGGTATACAAGGAGCTCACAGAGCAGACCCTGGATCCAATATTAGCACTGCTTAATGATTGGTGGGACAACGAACACATCCCTCCAGATGTGCTGGAAGCGCGCGTAATTCTGATATTCAAAAAAAGAGACACGAGCAACCTTGCCAACTACAGACCGATATCTCTATTGAACACCATTTACAAAATATACGCGTCGCTAATACAAAAACGGTTAGCGGCTGGTCTAGAGGCGCACATGCAACGGACCCAGTTCGGATTCCGAGCAAAACGATCCACCTCCGCAGCCATACATTGCGTGCGCAGGGCCGCCGAAGAGGCAGAAATCACAGGCCAACAGGTCTCTCTAGTACTCCTAGACTGGGAGAAAGCCTTCGATAAACTTACCCGAAAGGGCTTGTTTTCGGCGTTGCAGAGGATGGGAGTGCTGATCAAGTTGCAAAATATTATCAAATCATTATACGAAAACCCCAAGTTCAAAGTTGAATACGACGGCCAGACGTCCGACTGGTATTCGCAGGAGTCCGGAATTCGACAGGGATGCCCCCTATCGCCGTACTTGTTCTTGGCTGCCATGACTGTCATGTTCCACGACGTCCACCAGGCTGTGGATAATCGCATAGCGGGTCACAGGGCACAGGGGGCGAACTTCGACGAAATCCTGTACGCTGACGACACGATTGTTGTCTCTAAGGACACCGGGGCACTGAACAGGATTCTGGCAGCAATCGAACACAAAGGAGCCAGATATGGAATGAAGCTGAACAAGGGGAAGTGCGAGGTTGTCGCAGCACATGGGCGCCCTAACATACATTTTGCCGATGGCACGAGCGTTAAACGGATGGACGAGGTAAAATACCTGGGATGCCGCCTGAACGAAAAATGCGACAGCACGAGGGAAGTACAAGCGAGAATTGGAGCATGCATGGCAACGCTGAAGAAAATGGACCTGTTCTGGAGACACAGCAGCTGCAACGCCAAATTCAAATTGCAAGTGCAAGACGCAGTCATCAAATCTAAGCTCCTGTACGGCCTCGAATCAGCCCAGCTCACTCAGGGCACATTGAATCGACTCGACGCCTTTCAGCTCAAAGGACTCAGAAAAATCCTTAAATTGGAAACGACATATGTCAATAGAGCCAACACGAATGAAAGAGTTTACCAAGCGGCCGAAGACGCCCTCCGACAGGGAGGACGAGAACACAAGCCTATCGTCAAGTTCAGTGCAGCGTACGCCAGGAACAAACTGCTACTATACCAAGCCATCGTTCGAGCTGAACCCAATCACCCTGCACATGGGGTTACATTTGATCCCGTCACATTGCAACCCAGGCAGTGGACACGCAGGAGGGTAGGCCGTCCCCGGCTGAATTGGGCGGAGCAAACAACAGCACAATATTGGAAAGCTATCCGGAGCTCGTTGCCGCCAGCTCTCCGCTTCGCAGAGGTCGATACCACGAACCCCTCTCACACTCAAGCTATCCGTGATGCCGCCCAGAGACAGCTAATTACTTGATCGTCGTCATCACCCCGCTGTCATTGGTCCTTTCTCCCCCCTTCGCCTCCCCCCCCCTCCCCTCCCCTTCTCCCCTCTCCCCCCCTTGCCCCGCTAGTGTTCGAAGGAAGGAAAGTAACGACGCAGACATCAGCACGCTCCGCCACGCATGTGCCGTGGCAGCTACACCGTTGGGCGCGGAGGCGCGGTGTTCGCGCAGCGCACCAGCAAAAACAAAGTGTTTTATTGGTTTTACGCCGGAAGGGGGCGTCGTTAAGAGGGTGCCTGGCACGGGTGCGGGGATCGGCGTGGCGTCGGTATTTGGAGCTGGCGGTTCGCGCGGCAAGTGCGTTTAGCTGGTCGCATGTGTTCGCAGCGCGTGGCGGGTGGAAAGACCGCGCGCCAGCAACTGGCAGTTCTCTGCCCGCGGGCCAGAAGAAATCGTCGCGCGCTCGCAACGGGGCGCGGGAAAGGGGGCTCGGAAGAGAGCGCGAGTCTCATTCCCAGAAAGTCCATTCGATAGGCAGCAAACAGTCCTTTTTCTATTCATCTGCCGCACGGCCAACCGAACGAACGAACAACTGTCTCGGCGCGCAGCGTTCACTTCGCTTGCGCGCATCCTGGCTTCCTTCCGTTGCTTCCTTCGCTTCTTTATCGCCCTCCTCTTCTTTTTCCTCTTCCTCTGCCTTGCCTTGCCCCGCCCTCATTTCCTTTCCAGCTCGGAGCTGTCGCCGCGCGAGAAGAGCGCAACTCAAAGGGCGTTGCTGCAGTTCCTTTGTGTGCCACGAAGTCTCGCGTAATTCCTTCGCGCGCGGTCCGGTTGAACTGCCAGCGCGGGGGGCGCGCAAAGGAATTTCCTTGGTGCACGACCGTTTTCGCCGCCCCCACAAGAGCACGCGCGATTCTTTTAGGCCGCGGCGCCTGGCAGTGCGACGTATTTGCGCCGGATACCACGCCCAAAACGATCTTGCGTGGATGTCGGCTCTTTGGCCGAAATCGCGCTGGCAGCTGGCCAGCCGCGTCGCCGGCCCTGCATGCCCGCGCGCGTTACTGCGTTTTGTTGCCGCGACGCGTGCTGCTGTCAACGGGTGAACAAGCTGACGTTGCACGGTGGTTTGGCTGTGCCACACCACCATGGAATGTTAGTTGGTAGCGGATTTTTGGATCTTGTCGCCGTCGACAGCCTTGCCACACCATACATGTCAACTGCATCCCGTGCACCAACCCTGGCTCGGATCGCCGGGGATCCAGTCGCATGTGTGCACATGCGTTGCACCGCTGGTGGTGCCAAAACTCTTTGTGTGAAATTCCTTTGTGTGTGTGTGTGTGTGTTTTTTTCCGGCTCCTATGGGTCAGTGCGCAGCGGGTTCCCAACCGGCAGCTCGACGAGTGGTTGGGCTCGAGCCGCACTTGTATCCGACGCGGTGGGAGAGCAAGAGCGGGATGAACACGCAGAGCAGCGTCGCGCGGGAGATGCGGTTGTGCTTCGACTACCTGCGCTGCTTCCAGTCGTATCACCAGCTGGACCTGCCGGCGTTGTCGGGCGGTGAGCTGATCTGTCGGCGGGTCATCGTGTGCCAGCGCGCGCTCAGGGAGAACCCGAAGAATCCAGACTTCTCGAGGTTCGAACGGTTCTTGCAGGCGTCGTTCGACGACAGTGGGGGACTGCGGACCTTGGAGTTCGACAAGTACATGGCCAAGTTCCAGAAGACGGACGCCACGGGTCTGAAGCAGTTCAGGCTGGGGCAGGAGGAGCTCGAAGCAGACAAGAAGAGGCAGGCCGCCGAGGGAGGTGGCAAGCCGTCGCCGGGGTGATGACACCCGCGCCGGCGCCGGCCGCTGGGCTGGCATCGCGGGGCCTGGGTATCGCAGGCGCCGGCGCGCAAGAGGGCTCTCGCCCTCGCCCTCGTGGCCGCGAAGTTTTGTTCCACGCGGATGCGTCCTCTCTTCCTCGGCCTGCCGACGGGCGAGGTGATCGGGCGGCTCCGAGCCGCTTCCAGGTGGGCGCTGAGAGTCCAGACGAGCGGCTTTTCATGGTGACCAACGCTGTGAGTGCTCTCAACGGGCTCGCTGGGGCCCGCGCTGGAAGGCCGCTGCAGTTGCGACGGCCAAGGTATAAAGCCGATGGCCCTACTGACCCTCAGCGGTCTATCCCGGGGCGAGTCGCTCGGAGGGTGGACGACGCGTTTCCCGCCCCAGGCGACTTCGACGCAAAGATTTTTTTTTTCCCGAATGAAGTGCAAGGATCTGTACAAAGTTGGCGGCGTCACGACTCGGGTGCCCATGGTGCTTGAGCGTTTGAAGATCATGAAGGGCGACGCCGCCCCCCAGGGATGCGCTCAGCCTGGTGGAGAACGACGCGCAGGCTCTTCTCCGAGACCCTGGCCGACTCATCGAGCGTCCGCCCGACCATGATGATAGCCGAGGGATTCCGCCACGTCTTTACATGGGCCCGGGGCTGAGGGGCAACTCGCCCATGCTGCGAGAGCTGATCAGTCGGCTTCACTCATGTGGGCTCGTCGTCTACCGCAGGCGGGTGAAGTCGTTCGTGGGCCTCTTCACGGTTTTGAAGAAGGACGGCTGGTGGCAGCGGGTCATTGACTCATCATGGACTCCCGAGTGCCGAACTTTTTCGCCGCCGCCCGCCTCGCTCATACTTGGCCACCCCGGGGGCACTTACAGGGTTGGATGTGTCGGCAGACTCGTTGGGAGCAATGGCCGACGGGCTTCAGCTCTGTGGGTGCTCGGTGGACTTCCAGGACGGCTTCTACCAGCTGCGGTACCTCCCCCTCCCCGACTGGTTCGGCACCCCCGCCAAGATCACCGCGAGGGGGGCGGGCGTCGACGTCGTGTATAACAACGTTGACGGGCAGGACGTCTTGGAGCGAGTCCAGCCCGACGAGCGTGTCTGGCCGTGCATCTGTGGGATTGCCGTGGGCTGGTCGTGGGGCTTGTATATCTGCCACTCGGCGCTGACCGACGGGCTGATCGCGGCGGTCGGGCGCATGATGGCATGCAACCGCGAGGTCGCAGAACGCCAGCTCGCTCGAGACGGCCCCCCGGCGCCGAGCCTCTCCAGGGGAAGGCCCGTCATCGCGCCCTACGTGGACAACGGGAACGTGGTCTGCTACGACGCGGCCGACGCGAAACTGGTGTACATGGAGATGGTGAGCGAGCTGGTCTCGAGGGGATTCATTCCTCGAGACCTCGTCGAGTTCGACGAGGACCTGGACATGGTCGGCTTCGTGCTCTGCGGCGCGGACAAGAGCTGGAAGCACCGTCGGTCCCGTTTCTGGCGGCTCTACTGCGGTGTGGGCCAGCTGTTGGCCCGTGGGGGTTGCACAGGGGATGTGATGTGCGTGGTGCTTGGGCACCTGGTCAACTTCTTCCTGCTCTCTCGGTGCTGCTTGAGCATCTTGCAGCAGTGCTACCAGTTCGTTCAGGAGAACGTCGGGCGCTACCAGCGGTTCAGCGACGCGGTCGTCGCCGAGCTCCGCGCATGCCAAGGGGTCTTGCCGCTGGCGGTCGCACGGCTCAGCGACCCGTTCTACGAGGAGGCCTTCATCATCGACTCGTCGCCCCACGGCTACGCGCTTCACCAGGGCTACTTCAGCGGTGCCGAGCTGCGGGCCGTTGGCCGCTGGAAGGAGCGCTGGTGCTTCGCCGAGGAGGAGGCTCCCCTGACCTCCAGCGTCTTGAGTTTTTCAAGACGCCTGATTTGTCTTGAGTTTTTTGTTTCATTAGATATCGAAGAACTTTTAAGCTTGTCTCGAGTTTTGTTTGGTGACCATCGTCCGTCTTGAGTTTTTTCTATGTCTTGAGTTTTGTTTAGACGTCTTGAGTTTTGTTTGGACGCCTCGAGTCTTGTTTTTGGTCCAGCGAAGACAATTGTGGGCCGCACCCTGATGACACGTCGCTCACGTATCGGCTGGTTTTCAATGTGCAACGCGCGCGCGCACGCGCGCGCTTCGCGATGTAATAGTTGTCCTATAACCCGCATTCATATAGCTCCCTCTTCTGATCTGCGAAATGAATTTTTCATTTGGTTTTCCCGATTGGGCTTCTGAGTTCACATCGCGCAAACTCTATAGAGCTTAACCAAAGCGCCGCGACGCAGATGACCGACGCGCGCGCGCTCCGCTGTAATGCGTTTCTTATAATCCACATTCATATAATTCCGCCTTCTGATCTGAGAATGAAATTTTACATTGGGTTTGCCCGATTGGGTTTCTGAGCTAACAGCGCCCAAACTCTATATAACTTAACTACAGCGCCGCGATGCAGATGACCGACGCGCGCGCGCGCGCGCGCTCCGCTGTAACGTGTTCCTTATAATCCACATTCATATACATCCGTCTTCTGATCTGAGAATGAAATTTTACATTGGGTTTTCCCGATTGGGTTTCTGAGTTAACATCGCCCAAACTCTGTAGAACTTCGTTAAAGCGCCGTGATGCAGATGACCGGCGCGCGCGCGCGCTCTGCTAAAATGGGGTTCTCATATTCACCATTCATAAATTCCCTCTTCTGATGTGAAAATGAAATTTTACATTGGGTTTTCCCGATTGGGTTTTCGAGTTAACATCGCCCAAACTCTATAGAACTCAACTAAAGCGCGGCGATGCAAATGACCGACGCGCGCGCGCGCGCGCGCGTTCCGCTGTAATGTGTTTCTTATTAGTCCACATTCATCTAATTCCCTCTTCTGATCTGAGAATGAATGTTTACATTGGGTTTTCCCGATTGGGTTTTCGGGTTAACATCGCCCAAACTCGATAGAACTTAACTAAAGCGCCGCGATGCAGATGACCGACGCGCGCGCGCGCGCTCCGCTGTAACGTGTTCCATATAATCAACATTCATAAAAATCCGTCTTCTGATCTGAGAATGAAATTTTACATTCGGTTTTACCGATTGGGTTTCTGAGTTAACATCGCCCAAACTCTATAGAACTTCGTTAAAGCGCCGTGATGCAGATGACCGACGCGCGCGCGCTGTGCTGAATTTCTCATATTCCACATTCATATAATTCCCTCTTCTGATCTGAGAATGAAATTTTACATTGGGTTTTACCGATTGGGTTTCTGAGTTAACATCGCCCAAACTCTATAGAACTTCGTTAAAGCGCCGTGATGCAGATGACCGACGCGCGCGCGCGCGCGCGTACGCGCGCGCATGCGCGCGCTTCGCGATGTAATAGGTTTCCTATATTTCAGATTGAATCATTCCGTCTTCTGATCTGAGAATGAACTTTTGCATTGGGTTTTCCCGATGGAGTTTTTGAGCTAACATCGCCCACGCTCTATAGAATGTAATGAAAGCGCCGCGATGCAGATGACCGACACGCGCGCGCGCTCTGCTGTAAAGGGATTCTTTTATTTAACATTCATATAGTTCCCTCTCCTGATCTGAGAATGAAGTTTTACATTGGGTTTTCCCGATTGAGTTTTCGAGTTAACATCGCTTTAACTCTCTAGACCCCTACATCTGTTACTGGCCATCTAAAGTTTACATTCGTTTGTTCACCGCGTGTGGTCTGAGAACGATTTGTTTTTTCCCAATGGGTTTTCGAGTTAACACCGTTCATCTTGAAATGTGTGAATGATAATATAATGTTTGAGTTCCTCGCATTGAGCATGGGTTCTGATCCCCCCCCCCCAGATAATTCAGATCTGACGCGCCGATGAACCCAGGGGGTCGGCGGATTTCCATTTCAGATCTCACGCGCCGATGAACCCAAGAGGTCTGCGTATTCTTGCTGATTCCAACCCTGCCCCGTCGAAGGGGGGCAATGTAGAGTGGGGGCGGGCGAGGCGGGAGGGGGGGGGAAGGAGGACAACGACGACAACGGCAAGGGAAAGGAAGGGATGGGGAGGAGGAGGAGGGAGGGGGGTGGGATGATGACGAGTGAGGAGGAGGAGAAGGAGGAGGAGGAGGGGAGGGAGGAGGAGGAGAGGGAGGAGGAGGAGGAGGAGGAGGAGGAGGAAGAGGGAGGAGGAGGAGGAGGAGGAGGAGGAGGAGGAGGAGAAGGTGGAGGAGGTTGACGCGTTGCCCGCGCGAACGCGGCTCCAATACGCGGCGCCCGCCGCGCGGCGCCGCGGGGCCCGCCTGCAGCGCGCCGCCAGCGCGGCGCAGCAGCCGCGGCCCCGGTTGCAGGCGCGGGGGCAGGAGGGGGATGAGGAACGGGAGGGGGAGGACGAGAGAAACCACGGACACCTGCTTGGTAGATCATAGGAGCCAGAGCAGGATGATAAGAAGGGTGCTGGAAGGGCCTCGAGGAGAGAGAACCAGGAGCCAGAGCAGGATGATAAGGACGACGGCGAGAGGAGAAGGAGGAGGAGGAGAACGCCGAGGAGGAGGAAGAGGCGGGAGGAGGAGGAGGAGGAACAGGAGAAGGAGAATGAGGAGGATGGAAAAGCGAGGGCGGATAGGATTAGGAGGAGAAAGGGCTAGGTTGGAGAGTTCGGAACCGCAAGAGGAAGGGAGTGAAGAGCATGGGAAGGAGACGGTGGGCACGCGAGGCCATGCCACCCAAGACCAGCCCAGACTTCAGATTCGAGAAGACGGCGCGGGTGAGCCCCGAGCTGCTTGGACAGGCTGGGCTCCCCTGCGATTGCTCCTCTCCTTTCTCTTCTCCAGTATGTATCTTGCCGCCTCGCCTCCTCATCCATACTGTCCAGCCTCATCCCCCTCGCCGTCCTACTCGTCCGCCGCCTCCTCCTCCTCCTACTACTCCTCCTCCTCCTGATGATTCTCATCCTCCTCATCCTCCTCATCCTTCTCATCCTCGTCATCATCTTTCCCATGATCCTCGCCCTCCTCATCCTCATCCTAAGCCGCCCCTTCTCGTCGTCATCGCCGCCGTAGTCGCCCGCGTCGCCCCGTCGAGGCCTTGCAGGACTTCGACGACGACCACCCGAAGCTTGAAGGCATGGGCGGATCGGGCGCGCGCAGGGTGGATCGGAGGATGGGGGGATGTGAAGGCGCAGGATCGGATTGGAGGGTGCGAATGCGAGGATGGGAAGATGAGGGCACGGATGCGAGAATAGGAGGATGGGAGGGTACGGATGCGAGGATGGTAAGATGAGGATGGGACCTCGACGACGACCTTGACGACGACGATGGCAGCCACGGCCTCGTCGACGACGACGGCGTCGACGAGGGCGACGGCGTTGACGAGGGCGACGGCGTTGACGAGGACGAGTGCCCCGGCAACGGGGCAGCGGCGACGACGACGGCCTCGGGCGGAATCGACGGCGACCCTCCCCTTCTCCTCCTCGCAAGCTGCAGGCTGCGACGACGGCGTCGACGAAGCGTCGACGCTCGACGCCGAAGACGAAGTGGGAGGAGATCAAGGCGCCGCCAGAATGGATGATGGGATGATGGGATGAAGGGATGATGAGGAGGGGG